>PVJO010003987.1:48988-114002 GCA_004026905.1 Hystrix cristata
AAAAAAAAAAAAAAAAAAAAAAAAAAAAAAAAAAAAAAAAAAAAAAAAAAAAAAGAATGATGGTAAAGTCCCACTTGATAGAAGAGGGAAGTTCTAGGGAAAGCTAGAGAGATGAAGTTAAATATGTCTTAGAATTTATAAAAATTGGTTTGAATTGCAATTTGAGTATTGACAACTTAAAAGTGGTTATTTGAATTAGTAATACATAGATTATCATTAAACAAATAAAGTTCAGTCTCAGTAGACCTGTATCTACAGCAGCAGTATTAGGAAGGAAGAATGAGTAGTGGCTGAAGAAGAGCGATCCAAAGTGGATCACTGGTTCAAGAATTTTAATAGTGAGCTGAAGACAAATTGGATAACAATTAGATGGGAAAACAATGTTGTACAATTTTTGGATCTGAACTTTTTATTTTTGAAGGGCAAATATATATTTTATGTGTTTATGAGTGAAGTGTACTTTAAGAGAGAGCTATAAGAACATTTCAGTTTGAATGTGGTGAGATGACAGGAAAGAGATTAAATACAAGAAGGGACATTTAATAAATAACACAGCACTGTTCAAAAGGGAGAATGGTCACACCGTAATGGGACAGTCAGCACTGAAGGATTTATGGAAACTCATGTGCATTCTTCGGTCTTTAAAGATTTTATGTGAGCACTCCTGCAGAATGTTGTTTCTGAATTTTCAGTGGTGTCCATAGTCTGGTTCTAATGACTCATTGTTTATAAGCTTATTATTTATGTATACTTTATTATGTGATGAAATATACTTTGAAACTGCCCACTTTTTCACTTCTGCTGCCCTCCTTCTTGTCCGTGCCATTTTCCTCCCTTGGATGACTACCCTAACCTCCTAGCCAGTCTCCCTGCCTCCACTTTCACACTCTGGTGGGCACTTTACACCTAGTGTCACAGCATGTCACACCTCGCAGACTTGCGATGATGTCCACATTCCGCTGTGAGTGCGAGCTAAAGTTTATATTGCTGTTGTACTGAGCTACATCCCTAATCCTTTTTTTTTTTGAGGCAGGGTCTTGCTAAATTGCCCAGGTCGGGCTCAAACTTGCTATCTTTCTGCCTCAGCCTCTCAGAATGCTAAGATTACAGGCACCGGCACACGCAGCTAGAGCATCGCCTGTTAAAATGGTCTCCATCTCGCCAGACTCGATGGCTGTCACTTCCTCTGACCCTGTCTCTTACTAACATCTTTCTCGTTCTGCTCCATTTTTGCCTGTTTCTCCTCATCTCACATGTATTCCGTCTTGGAGACTATACACTGGCTCTTCCCACGGCCTACACGATCCTTTCTCTCCAGGTATGTATGTGACTACATTTCCCACTTCCTTTAGGCCTTGCGGATCCCACCCGTCTTCAGGTCTCCGCTCCAGTATCACTCTGTGAAGCCTAATCTGACCTCCCTTCGTAATTGCAGTTGGTCACACACTCTCACGTTTTCACTCTGCTTTACTTTTTATTATTTCATTTACATCATTTAATGGCATAGCGTTGATCGCTTCAATCCTGCTGTGCATTTGGTCATTTCCTGCCCCTACTGCTCTGCCAACCCCAAACAAAGATGACTTTGGTCTGTGTTGCTTTCCCGATATATCTACCTGCTCAGAAAGGTACTTACGCTAGCGTCTGCTAACAAATACTAATCAAAAGAAATGGATATTGGGATCTTAAACTGTGTAGCACCTAGGCCAGTACTGCCATTAATATCCCTTTAAACCAAGCCCAGAGAAGCAAGTGACTCCACAAAAGTTTGACAGTTTTTCTGTCAGCCTTACTGTGCACATTTAAGTTAACTTTCTCCACTTTGCCATGGACACCAATCTTTTACCAATATGGTTGCCAAATTTTGATATTCTTTTCTCTTCCCTTGGTTTAGAAAAATGCAAAATATTCCAGGAAACTTTTAGTTAAATTTGGCTTCATTGATTCTTAATTTATACTCTGGCCTGACCATTATATCTTCAATAAGGAATAGTAGCCTCCGAAGTCAGAATAATTCTGATTTTAGTTTTGTGTTATTTTTGTCCTCATCATTTGAAAACTAAGGGATCAAAAATGATATAAAGTAATTAAAATTGAGACATTCTATTTTCTATAGAGGATATATATGTGTGTGTATGAATATATATATATAATATACATATATATTTTTATTTATTTCTGGTTTGTTGTAGTCTCAGCTCTTCCAGAAACATCCCTGTAACCTCAGATAAATCATGAACCTCTCCAGACATTGGTTTCTTCACCTGTAAAGGAAATGAGTAAGGAGAAAAGAAAGTTGGATTAGATAGATTTGAATTTCTTTCCGGTCATGAAATTTTGACATCTGCATAAATATTATAAACAGTTATTATGTGAACTTTCCCCAGTGTTCACAAAAACATAAATCCCATTGTTCTCTTTTGGAGTGCTTCTAACGATTAAGTGTTTATATGTGATTACATATAATGATTTGTTACTATTTACTTGATAGCTTGACCCTTGGTCAGAGACCTCAATCTAATTTATGCTGTTTAACATTGAAATTTATTTATGGCACCGAATAAATGATAGTGTAACAACACATTTGAGAATAGCTGCCTAAGAGACAAGAATTATTGCATTAATTTGCATTTTTCTTTCTAAAATTCAGATAAATGTATTTATGGAAAGCACAAATGTTGTATGTTGGCCCCACGAGCTGTCTTCTGTGTGTACCCCTTGGGTATTTACCCTCCACAGTGTCTTTGTGCTGAGTTCATTTCAGAAGAGTTGTAGCACAGCTGATGTGGCAGATAGGAAAGAAATGCTGATTTAATTTAACTTTCTATATTTTTCCCGAAAGATTGCAAGGAAGGAGAAAAAAGAGCTAAAATCAAGCCAGAGTCTAAAATAGTGACAAGCTGTGAAGAAAATTAGTTATTAATTATAATTCATGTTCACAACAAATTTATTTTTGAATGAAAAAGAAATTTCCATGAAAATGTAAACCAGAAACAAAATAAAATGAGAACCTTGCCAGTGTAAAAATTTGGTATTTGTTTGGCAAATTAATAATTGTTAACATGTCTACAGTTTTTGGCTGGGAAATATATAGTGAAAAACATCTGAAAGTGGTATTTATAACTAAAATCAAAATCAAAAGGCTTAATTTTTAATACTCTCTCTTCTGAAAGCTTTAGTTCTTTCTATTCTCTAAGGTATGGAGCAAATTGAAGTGTTTCCCTTTTGGAAACATACATTGTTTTGAAAGGAAATGAGCATTTTTAGTCCGGATACAGTTCCCAGGTATTGCCAGGTCCTGGCTGCCTGACTCTGTCCAGCACACTTGGCATCTGTAGTCCCAGTTTCTTCACACGAGGCTGTAGATAATGTTCACGCAGTGGGATTGGTGCATTGAGTAACTGGCATCCCATGTGTAAGGCAGCTATGCCAAAGTCTCGTAACTGATTCCTGTCAATGTGATTCCTCTAAAGGGTTCTAGAAATCTTTATTTTCCTTTGTTTCTGTTTTTGTAGTTGTTACATTTATTATTTTAAAAATTGAGACAATTTAATAGCGAGTCAAATGATTATGTTTTTTTAAAAAAAGACAGCCAAGTGTGGTGGTACATGCCTGTAACCTCAACACTGGGGAGACTGAGGCAGGAGGATCCCCAAAGTTTCAGGCCAAATTGGACTATGTACTGAGTTCAAGCCTAGCCTGAACTACATAGTGAGAACTCTTCTCAATGAAACAAAAGAGAAAGAAGGAAGGAACAGAGAAAGAAAGAAAGAAAGAAAGAAAGAAAGAAAGAAAGAAAGAAAGAAAGGGAAAGAGGAAGGAAGGAAGGAAGAATAGAAGGAACAAAGGAAGGAAAGAAGGACGAGCAGGGGAGAGAGAGAGAGAATAATTGACTGTTTCTCTGATTTTGACGTGGGTGGATACAGAATGAGGAAAGTTGTAGCTGTAGTTTGTTTGGACTGTGGATATTGACAATTACTGCTCTTTTTTACTTTACTATCTTGATTTTGAAGAAGAGTTAAGTTTTAATACTGTGCCTGCAATGGGATACTCAGAAAAGGAAATGTGTAAATTGACTGAGACATATAGAAGTTGATAAGCTAGTACTAAAGGTAATAGTGTTGTCAAAAAAATTCACACACATCATGGAATCGCTTATGGAAGGCCTCACAAAAAGAAAAGAGTTCGAGGTAAGTGTTAAAGGCAGGGAAGGATATTAGCATGTGGTAGATCACAATGACAAAGTCATTTATAAGTTTTCATTGTTACTGTGCTTGAGAAAATCTTAAGTTGAGGTGAGAAAGTCCCAATAATTCAGACAACAGATTTGGTGCTGGACTGTTGTACATAAACTAAATCTCACTACACAATGGAGAAAACAGGACAAACTCAGTAGGATCATTTCTCAGATTTGTTTTGGAAAAGATATGGTTGTGTCACCAGTTTTAGTTCACCATTGAGTCATAGTCTTTTGCTCAAAAATGTTTCATTTCCTTTCAATTCCACTTACTTGTCATTTCTCATATTTAATGTTACCCTCTAGATGATTAGCAATTGCTGGCTATCAGAAAAATGTGACAGTTCCCTTAGACAAAACAGATTTTTCTGTGGATATGATTAATACTGAATGATTCACTGGTATTAAAAGTAGCACATGCTAATTAGTATCTTTTCCCCAGAACAAACACAATTATTTTAACCTCTTTTCTCCTTTATCAAAATGTTCCATGTACATTTTCTCTCCAGCTCCACCCCACAAACAGCTAATATTCAAGCTAAAGTGTCAAAACTGGTACTGTGATTTCATGCATTTTATAGTAGAACATCTCATTCATTCTGTAAACACTGTATAAAGTGTCCTTTTTAATTTAGTAAACAGTAGCAATAAAAGTAATTCAGGAGACCCAACAATGAATATTGCGTATATTCTGACTTCAGTGAGCACATGGTATTGTAGAATGAAATACTTATAAACCAACAACCTGTATTATAACAAGAAGAGTGATAATAGCTGTAAAGAAAATATTGTGGGAGCAGAGAAATCAATTGCTTAGCCTGCACCACCTCAGTATTCCTGAACATGTACATTAATGAGCAATGTGGGACTTCAAGTCATCCAGATAGGCCAGTATCAGGTAAGCAAAGCAATTGTTCACTCATGCTGTAGGGGATCAGCAACTTAGCCAACACAGTGTTATCACTACCAAAGAGTACCATGTTCAAATATGTATTTTTTAAAGAATAGTAACAATTACGTGTCATTGGGGTCATAATTGTGTTGCTCTTCTGTTCAAATCTGGGCAAGCACTCTAACCACTAAGCTGTTCAAATCTGGTTGTGTAACTTTTACAAACCTTTACCTGTTGACATGTTGGACAGCTACCACAGACAAAAATGGAAACGATGAGAGGTGGTCCAGTTAGAGTAACATATTTCCTCTAAGACAGAGTATAATCCAGAGTACAGTTGATATGGAATGAATCTCTTGTTAAAAAATTATGGCATGAATTTCCACACTAAAAATATGGACCGTTCTACCCACAAGAAAAATAGTGAAAATACTGTCACTCTGAGAGTGGCATTTTCTCTTTTTGTTGAAATCAACTCTCAATCATTACCTCTGACTTGCTCCCACCTTCCAGTATTATAGAGCAACTGATTGAAATTCACTCTCAAATATATTGGAATGCAGTGGCTTTATCCATTTATATGCTGGCTTTTTAATTTATAGAAGTTTTGAAATGCTACTGGTTTTAACAATTTACTAGTCCAAATTTCTAGACCACTTGGAATAAGCTGGTACCCAAAGGAAGTTCACATACTATTAAAATGTGAATCTATCATTTATTGTTTAAGTCATTAATATTAAAACATAATCAAAACAGACATCTAAGATTAATGTTCTATACCTTATAACTGTGTCCTTGTGAAAATAATGAATTTACTTAGCAGGTAGAAAAATTCCCTAAGTATGATTTCTCCTCTGGTTAAAACAACACTCTACCAGATGCTTACAAAAGCCCGTTGAGTTTTCCTTCCTGAGTCATTTGCCATTAATTTGTTAATCTTTTTAAGTCTTGTATTCTGCTCTGCCCACCTCCACATCCTGAGCACATGCAATTTTTTTACCTTATATTCTTCACTCATTTTTCCACTCTTATGAATTTTATAAAAATTTATGATCAGCTATGCTAATTATGAGGTTTTACAAATAGACGAAACCTCTAAATTTGTGTTTTCAGAATCGAATACAACACAAATATTTATGGACTATTCATCTATTTTCACAATTTAAATAGTGTATTATTTTAAAAATACACAAACATTTATAATAATACTTCTAACTAATAATTTCTATTTCCTAGATAGTGCTATTAGTTCTGGGAGGACATTTCTCTAAAACGTGAATTAATTCTGCTCTCTCCATTAACATACTGAGTTATATTAATAGATTTTAAAAAGTTAAGTCATCATAATTTTGTATTTCTGGAGCTAACCATATGTGGTTAGACTGTATCAGTCATAAACGTATTTATAGTGAAAACGATTTACTGATACTTCCAGTAAGAAATTTGAAGTTATGTTCACCCAATCTTAGATTCATTTATTTTTACATCATAAATAGGACTACTTTGCAGAAGGTCGCCCTATCATTATTATTCACGTGTATCCCACTAAATCTGTGGATCATTACCATTCTTGTACCTTGGACTGAATCTGCCAGGCTCTCTCTAGTTTTTTCAGTTGGGCATTTTGTTTAAGCCATGGATTTAAGTAGAACTGATTTTGTTAGTACATTTACTAGGCTGTACAAGTCGTCGAAATACTTCCATCTTACTGTTTGAGTATTTTAAGATCACTCTCCTGGGGCACCACACTTTAGTCCCCCCATAATTCACTAGCCATCCAATCCAGTTCCTGACCTAAGAGATCACTGTTGTTGCTTAGAAGCCATACCACCAATGGATGGATGAAACATTCATCAAGTTTGTTTCTTTAAACAAAATATTATAGCAACAATATATAAAAACCACCAAGTGATTTGTAAATTTTAGAATTATTGATAGATGATGCACATTATAAATTATATCACTTGGTAAGTAGATATGAATACATTATACTTTAACTAATGTGAAGCAGTATATATTTTAAGATGTAATTTATATGTTGGCTTTAAATTAGTCTAGGATTCCAGACTATCTATTAAATAATTTTAATATCATCCCAGTACTTAAGGCTAAAAATTATCTTACTTGCTGTTAATTTATTACTGTACATGCTAGCATTGGTCAGTTTTAAATACTCCTCAATTAAATCAGTGCTATTTACCTTATTGATTTTAATTAGTACTTTTAAATTTACATATATGCTTTCTCTTTCTAGCTTGCTCTCTATATACATACTATATATGTGTGTGTGCATAAATGTAAAATTACTATTGTTTCTCGCATCTTACCATGTTCTGGGTTCAACTTTTTTCTGAAGTACATATTTACAAATGGTTTCATGGAATAATTACATATACTTTGATTTTTTTTAATATTTAGTTTATTTGTCAAAATCATCTGTATTTCACTCTCATTCAGTGACAGTTTTGTTACTTTGTACCACAGCATTGAAAATATCATTTCATGCTTCTCTGGGCTTTTCTGTTGTTAGAATACTTCCATTAGAATAATTATTGTTGTTTTGTAGGTAATTTTTTATTCCCTCTTGATGCTCTGATAGTGCCTCTTTTCCCTCTTCCTCCCTCCTCTTCTCTCTCCCCCTCCTTTTCCTCCTTCTTCATCTTCTTCTGTCTTTAGTGTTCTACAGTTTTATTACAATGGGATTATGTATGACATTTAAAAATTTTACTCAAAACACGGAGGACTTTTGTTTTATTTTCAAACCAGGGATTAAACTCAGAACTTTACACTGAGCTACATCCTCAGCATTTTGTTGTTGTTATTGGTGTTGAGACAGGTTCTCACTAAGTTGCTAAGTTACCCAGGCTTGGTCCAATGTTTTGATCCTCTTGTCTCAGCCTCCCCAAGTGTTGGGGTTACAGGATGTGCCACCATGCCCTGCTTACAACATGGAGCACTTTTCAATTTTATATCCATGTCATTCTGTAGTTCTGGAAATATTTTCAAATGTTGCTTCTTTTCCATTATTTCTACTCTTTTTCTTTGAAAAACCTTTTATAATGTAAGTTGTAGATTGTCCTTTTATTATTAATATTTATTTCCTGTCTTCTTACCTCTCTTTATTAAATTTTAGGTAATTTCCCAAGGAGTATCCAATTAAGTTAAAAAAAAACTTTTTGTAAATAATGAATATTTCTTATCTCTTTGTATGAGTTATTTTTCTCATAGCTTTATTGCTTGCTTGGATCCATTCCTTGTGTTTCTCCAATCCTTGGAAATGTCATTATATTAAAACCTCTTTAAAATCTCAAGCCTTGAGGAAATAAATATTGGTCTCATCTCCTGCCTGATACAGGTACTTTCTCCTCCAGCACCGTTCTCATATAGCCTGAAATGATTTCCTTTTTTTGTTGTTGTTGTTTTGTTTCTGTTTGTTTTTCTTTTGATTCTGTGAGGTTCTCCAACACTTGACCAAATTATGTTCATTTCCCATTTTGGATTTTCCTACATTATGTAGTTAGCATAAATTCTGGTCTGGAATTTACATTTGGATCACATACTAAATTATGTTTTCCATGGGAGAAAAATAATTATCACCGAAAGGTAGAGTGAGACAAAAGCATGGTAGGTCACTGAAAAGCAGGTAGCATTTGTTAGTCCTCTTCTTGAGGCCGCAGCCTTCAACAGTCTAGCTATGACATTCTTATTTAATGTCCCCTTCTCACTGCAGCCTGATGATCTTCCAGGTCCACCTCGGCCTCAGTTCCTGCTTCCACTGCTGAGCATAATTTTCTGCTTTATTTCTAGACCATACTGATCTCCTGTCTACTATGTGAGCTTGGACAATGACTGAAAATTTTATGTTTATTTTTTTCCTGAGTCTTTTATGGTTTGTGTGGGTGAGACTTCTGGCCAGTGTGCTCTACCATTTTTCCAGAAATTGGTGGAATTCTTCATACATTGCTATTTTAAAGCAGATTTTCTTCTATACTTGGGAGGAAGCCTCCCTTATCACAGAATAAGCTGCGACAGGGTTTATTTCTGCACATGAATAAGAAACTCTTTAAATAAAAAAAAAAGAAAAAACAATAGCATACATGCTAAGTAGAGTCAGATGATGAGATTGAGGTGAGGTTCAACTTAGTGTGTCTATAACTTGCTTCATACTAATGAGGATAGAATTATGTTAAAGAGGCCTGTGAATGCCAAGAGCAAAGCTGTTCCAGAGTGGGGACTCTTAAAAGAAACTTGCTTGGAAAGAGCTAGGTACTTGGGAGACTGATATGAGGTGAGTGCATTGATAAGACACAGTACTTTCAAAACAGGAAGTATATATCCATCACTAGAAGGGTCTTAAGAATCATTACTCCTGGGGCCTGACGGTTCCTCCCATGTGTTTAGCTGAGCCCAGGGATCTGCACTGCGGCAAACACACACTCAGCTTACAGGGTGTTCAGCTGCTTTGGGAGACTCCTGGGGAAAGACGGAGCCAAGTACTGTAAATAGGAAAGAAAGAGAAAGTGGTTAACAAAGTAATTTGAAGCCTATAGTAAGAAGCTTAGCCTTTATCTAGAAAGTGGTATAACATAAAGTGCTTTGTGCTAATTACAAAGAACTCATGAGAATCCCAAAAAGGTAACATAGTGTGAAAACAGTACAATATGAGGTATACTTATCAACAGCACAAACTACGTAACTCTTATACACACTTGGAGGACTATGATAAAATAAGAAATAAATCAGGGATTTTCAAAGTCTGACCCAAGAGTCAACTGTTACAGGTTGCCTATTTTTTTCTTTACGGCCAGTGAACTAAGAGTTATTTTAAAAATGTGTGGATAAAAATTGCCTACACACACACACACACACACACACACACACACACAGTGGTGCCTCGGTTCACGAATGCCTTTATTTGCAAGCAATTCAATTCACAAACAGAAGCATTTGGCCAAATTTTGTTTTTATTTGTGAACCCTGCATCAGGAGATGAACATGACCACGGCCGTCTGTCCTGCACGAATACGGGTGTGGCCATCTTTTCCAGAATTGTGAAATGAAATTAAGTTTGCGAACTAACATTGTATTAGTCATCTTTTTGGTGCTACGACAAAAACGCCTGACCACTGGACACCTGTAATTCAAGGGAGAAGAATTTATTCGACCTTGCCAAAGCGGAAACACCATGGTGGAAGGGCGTTGTGAAGTGGAGCTGCTAGCTAACTTGTTGGCTGCTGGGAAGAAGACCTCAGAGGAAGAGGGCGAGAAAGAGATAGATCCTCCAAGTCATGCCCCCAGTGACCCAAATTCTGCAGCCTCCCCTGCAAATAACATTCAGTTATTTGGGTATAATGACTGAATGAGTCAATTTTGTCTTCAGGAATTTTATAGTACAGTCTAGTTGAGGGTTAAGATCACTAGCCCAGAGGGGTATACAATCAGAAGAAATAATGACAAGTGTCAAAATAAGAATGTGGAGAGTTACAATCATAAAAATGAACTATGTGAAGTAACAAGAGCACACAGGAACAGATAGGATCATGTATTTGATGGAAAACGGTGAACCGGTTCATGAGCAGCGGCTACCTGATGACAGGGGAAAGTGTTGACTCTGACAAGAAATAAAGACATCTTACCTAGATGGGTCAGCGGACAGCCTTCAGTTCATGAATCTGCTCTAGACGGTAATAAAAAGACAAAATGTTAATTTGGTTAATCGGATCTCTCTTATAACATTTGATCTTTTGAAGCTTACTGTCTCATTCAGTGCCCATCCCGGGTCCTGGGAGTTCCATGAACTGTCATGAGCTAATTCTGTAATTGGTGAAATGTCCGCCGAAGGAATAAATTAGCAGCAACAGGAGTCAGAACCAGAAAATGGAGAGGAAACAAACTTTTATACGTTAACAGATGGGAATTCATTACTGGACTGGGCAGGACGATGAGCAACGTATTAATCAGTACTGTTTATCTGCTTCATTTCTAGGCCTTCTAGAACATGGCTCATGCTTTAAATTTAGCAGTAACTAGTACAAGTTGATCAGGAATAACAGCTAAGAAGGCCACCACCTCAATATGGTATTTGCACTGAGTACTAGTCAAGTGAGAAATTTTATTAGGTCTTAGTATTTAAACCCATTTTAAATTCTATCTTATACTTTTTCTGTCCTTCATAATCTACAGAACTTTGAGTGTTTAGATTCCTCTATTCCCTTTCATTTCTGATTGCAAACCAGTTTTTATCATGTTCATTGTTTCTTTCCGGCAATTACTTTGCCAAACATAACCAATAATTATCAATATACAATTTTAGGGGTTGGGGATTTAACTCAGTGGCAGAGAACTTGCCTAGCAAGTGCAAGGCACTGAGTTTGATCCCCAGCACCCCCCAAAAAATACATTTATATTTTATTTACATACTTTATGTATGAAAAGTTCACCTGTATATACCAAATAAATTTTAAGAATATTAGATATCCATATTTCACAGCATATAAATAATCCTTATAATTCGAAGATTTAAACATACAAGAGAAAACTTAGAGATTTGGATAGAAAAAATCTGTGATTTCAAAATAGGGAAGAATTTGCCAAACTACATAGAAAAACACTATTTGTGTTTTAAATTGTCAGTTAAAATTACATGTACATATTGAATTCCACATGATGTGGACTTGTTAAATCTATCTCATTAACAAATATGTTACCTCACACAGTTAGCATTTTTGGTAAAAACTTTCAACATTTACTCTTGAAAAATGCTTAATGTTAAAAATAATTTATGAATTCAACTACATAAAAATGAGAGACTTCTGATAACTTCTGACCACATACATGTCATAAAAAGAGTGAAAAAGTAAATGAATTAATCTATTTAATTTGCCAAGAAAAAACTTAAATCCTCAAACCTCAAAAGAAAACATATTGAACTTGCTTCTTCATAGATAGGAAAATTTAAAGGACATTTGTTTGAAAGGCAAACATTTAGAGCTCTTACAATTATTAGAGTTGTCAAGCATGAGAAGGAACTGAAATATATAAATGGTGGGACTGTATATTCATATAGGCACTATGAAGAATAGATTGTCATTATTGACTTATATATATATGTATATATATATATACATAGTTACATATACGTATATATAAGTAAATTATATAGTTATATATAGTTATATATATGTATATATAGTTATATATATGTATATATACATAAATATATAGTATATTTATATGTCTATATATAGTTATAGACATATAAATATAGCATTTATATGTATATATATAGTTATGTATATATATATATATATATAGTTATATATATATAATTCCTGGATATATACCTTAGAAAAAAATCTTTTCCATACAGTATTTTCATGCATCTCTAAAAATGGTCTTGAAACCATTGTTTTTTATTATTAGAAAATTGATCTAAAGCCAAAGCACAAAATAACAGGATGAATGTATACATTGCTGTATATTCGTATAAAATAAAATTACATTGCACTGAAAAAAACACATCATAACCACCTGGCATTAATCTCACAAACATAATGCCGACTGAATGAAGAACATCAGAACATACTTACATGCCCTGTTGTTCCATTCAAATCAAGTTTACAAACAGGACAATTAAATTATGTAATTTGGGAATCTATGTACATTTGTTAAAACTATTTTTAAGTAAGAAAATAATTTTTCCAAATTCGGAATAGTATCTACATTTGGAATAGAAAGATTTAGAGGGACATTGAGGGTACAAATTGTATTCCTTTTCTTTCCCAGAGTGACATGGATTGTAGTTTCACATTTATCTGTTAAAATTATATAAATATTTTAGCTATATTTTTATATATGCCATATTAAGAAATTAAAAAGGAAAATAAAAAGAATCTTAAAGAGATAAAAACAGAAGTTGTTTTCAAATGCCATGTTAATTAACAATCGAATTGCAAATGAAGAAAGTAATTTAATTGCAAATGAGAGTGAGCACAATGTTTGATCTTTGCTTTAGTTAACTTTGTTTTGCTTGGTATTTTGTGTACAGATATTTATATTGTTTTCCAGAAGAACTAACTGTCCTAAAAAACCATCGGTTCAGCCTATTTTACTAAGGTACATTTTTTTTTACAGTTTGTTGTTTATGTGAATACCTTGGAATTTTGTTAAAATGCACATTCTGACTCACTAAGCCTTAAGTGGGGCCTAAAAATTCCAACAAACCATCACAGAAGGCCCATTCTGGTGGCCCAAGGAATACTTTTTGAGGAACAGGGCTCCAAGCCCCGTAAGATAGATTGACACTAGCTTAATGAGAACTCAGTTGGTGAACTGCAAGTGAGGTGACCATGGATTTGTCACTATTTAGGGCACACTTGGTAGTAAAATGGAACTGCTAATAATTGTGCTCAGAACAAGGCATAAACTAGAACATCCTCAGCAAGCTTGGGACATCTGTTACCTCTATCTTTGAGTTATAATGATCTTTTAGACACTCTGGAATTTAGAATTAGACTCTGTTAAACTTAACACCATAAATCCCCCTGAATAGCATAGCTAACATTGCCTCCTAACTTGGAATGCATAACAAGCATTCCAAGGAAAGGCCTTTGAGTTAGTGAATTGAGGCTTATATTTTGCAAAACTTACGGTGGAGAAAAGTTATGCCCCAGCTGAAGTGGGTGTAAATTTCCCATCTGCTGCTAGCTAGACAGTCTGGACTTTGTATTCCTCTTGCTCTTGAAATACTCATAGGACACGGTCTTGTTCCATTTTAATTAAATAATCTCTACTTTTGTCATGAGATACTGCTTTGTATCTCTTACATATTTTTTACATCAAAATGAATTTGCTTCTATCTATTGTTTCTTTTTTATAGGATTTATAACTTACCTTTAAATCAACTTTTAAAACAAAACAATAGTTGTCATTGATTAAAAAAAATTAAGACCTTGAGAGCCCATAACAAATTATTTTCATTGTATTTTTGTAAGCAATTCAGAATGAATTTAGAAAATTAATTCTTTTAGAGATCTGTATTCTTACTATAAGTGTGAAAAGTAGGCATTGGTGTTTTCCATTGTGGTTAATTTATCCATAAGAAACTTAGTTGAGAATATAAATATTTATGACAGAGATCCAAATTTCTACGTGGAAAACACAAATAGTAACAAAACAAAGCAACAATGAAGAAACTTAAATTTTATAAAACTAAAATGAAAGTTACCAACAGGTAATCTGAAATTGTGTCCCAGAAAACTAATCTGTGCTTTCCAATATATAGGAAAGTCATTTATATAATTTTTTAAAAATCTGACAGTGGAAAATAAAAATAGATAAAATATGGCATCCAGAATTAAAGTGAAAAGCTAAGGATTCTCTCTAGTTTTGAATCATCAGCCTCTTCCTATCTTATCTGCAAAATGTCATGAATGCAACTAAAGAAAAATTTACTTCTGTCAGTATTAAAAGGAATCTTGGTGAGCTTATTTAGAATCTCTATTCCTTTCATACAAACTGATTTTAAATAATGGAAATGAATATTATGGCTTTAAGTCTTTAAAAAGTTTTAAAATTTATATTCAGTACTTAAAGAGCCTTAAATTGAGGTGTGATTCTTTTGATAATGACTTATAGTTTTCAGAAAAACAGCAGAAACTGACATTCTAGAAGAACAAAATGAATGATTCACACCCCAGCAAAATCTAATATCACTTTATGTGCCAAGTTAGTCATAAATTTTGGCCTTCCTGCTAGAGGCACTACTGATGTTCTCAGTGGTTTTGTTTTTCTGGTTGTTTTTTTTTTTTTTTAACATGCTAGTGAATCTGAAAATTTTAGGGACAAATGAAGAATTCATCAAGAAGCAGCCTTATCTTATCCAAATCTTGCATTCTTCATAGACTTGTCTTGGGGACTTGGCTTTACAGAGCTTCTAGGACTAACTCCCAAATGACACAAAGAAGAAAGTCTTTCTAAGCTATTCACCTTCATGGGATGATTGCCAGGAATGGGGAAATGCATCTAGCCAGGTTTTTGTTGCTTTCATTAAACAATCCATTCCACTCAGTTAAACACACATCTCTCAATTACGTGCACCCGGCCCTGAGGTAGTTGCAAAGGGTCAACAAGGCAACAAAATACAGTCTCTTTCCACTATGAGCTGTTGCCGAGGATAATAGGCAGGAAAGTCCATGTAACAGAGTTGACAAATGCAACTAATGAAGTATAAATGGGATTCTAGGACAGGAGGATAAAAGAATTCAGGCTCTGACACATTTACCTAAAATCATAATCTTTCAAATGCTTTTACTTTGGTAGACTCTAGTCTTGCATTTTACTTATTTACCTTTTTATTCTGAAAAAGTGCTTCTTTATTATGCCTTAGTTATTATTACCTAAAATAATTGTTGAATGAATCAGTAAATGCATGTCTGAACTATTCTACTGTCTTTGGCTTTTTTCCTATTACTTAATTTTTAAAATCATTATTATATTTTTATTAGTACATGATTGTAGTACATAATGTTTATATTCCTCACGAGGAGTTGGTACATGTATATAACACTTAATTCTTTATTCATCCTCTCTTCTCCCTCTGTCTCTTGATCTTTTTCTCTTTTGCAAAAGATCTATCTCTCTGTTTCTTATAATGAATCTTTTGTTTAAGTCTTTTTTTATATTTTGGATATCTCATATAAGAAAAACCATATGATATTTAAGCTTGTGTGTCTGATTCCTTTCACTTGATATTATGGCCTGAAGGTGCATCCATTTACCTATAAATAACTCAAGTTTATCCTTTTTATGTCAGAGTAATTCTCCATTTGGTATAAATACAAGATTTTCTTTATCCATTTATCTGTTGATGAATGTTTAGACCTTTTCCAGTAGTTGTTATGAGTTGTGCTGCTGTAAATATGTGTATTCATGTATCACTGTAATGTGATGTCTTTAACTCTTTCGAGAAGAAATCTTGAAAAGGAATACCTGGGTCAAATGGAATTTCTAGCTTTGGTTTTTTGAGGAATCTCCATACTGATTTCCGTAACGGTTGTACTAGTTTAAAATCTCCCCAACAATGTAGACAGGTTCTTTTTAGCCTGCAGACTCTCTGGTATTTGTTACAATTTGATTTCATGCTGATAGTCATTCTTTCTGGAATCTTGGCATTTTAATTTGCATATCTCCGATGGTCAGGGATGAGCATTTTTTCATGTGTTTATTGGTTACTTGATCTTCTCTTCTAAAAAGTGTCTGTTCATTTCAGGTGTCCATTTTTGACTGCATTTTTTATTTCAAAGGGGCTCATTTTTTAGATTTTTATACATTCAAGATTATTAGTCATCTGATATGTAGTTGACAAAAATTATTTTTTCTTATTTTTTATTTGTTAGTATGTGATTTTAGTACATAATGTTTACATACATTGTGGAGAGTTGGTATGTGTGCATAACACATCTTAATTTCTTTTTTCCTCCCCTTTCCCTTCCCTCACTCCCTCTCACCCATGTCTCTCCATCTCCAGTCCCTCCCAAAAGATCTATCTCCCCACTTCTAACCATTTATCCCTTATTCTGCTCCTTATTTATACTCCAGGTTTTTAATAGAAGAGAAATTATTCAAGCTTTCATTCTACAGGTTGCCTCTTTACTCTGGGTTTTTTCCCCCTCTTTGCTGTGCAGAAGCTTTTTAATTTGATATGATCGATCCCATCTGTTGATTCTCAATGTTATTTCATGTGCAGCTGAGGGTTGGTACAGAAAGTCCTAACCTACACATATATTTTTAAGAATTTAATTATTTTATCTTCTAGATGATTAAATTTTTTCTGTCTCAAAATATAAAACTTTGATCCATTTTGATTTTAGTTTAGTACACAATGAGAGATAGGGGTCCAGATTCAATTTTCTGCATGTGGACAGCCAATTTTCCCAGCACCATTTATGAAAGATGCTATTTTTCCTCTAGGGTATGTTTTGGATCCCTTTATCAATGACTAGATAGTTAATTATTCCTGGGACAGTCTCTGCTACCTCTATTCTGTTGCATCAATCCACATATTAGTTTTTGTGCCAGTATTATGCTATTTTTATCACACTAGCTTTGTAATACTACCCAAAGTTAAGGATTGTAATGCCTGCTGCTTGGCTCTTGTTGCCCGGGATTTCTTTTGCTATTCTGGTTCTCTTCTGGTTCCATATGAATTTCAGGATTGTTTTCTCTAGTTCTGTGAGGAAAGGTATTGGTATTTTGATTGCAATTGTGTTAAACCTCTATATCAGTTTGGACATATGGCCACTTGGTTGTACCTATCCAGCAACAAGATATATCTTTTCATTTTCTGTTATCTTCTTTGGTCTCCTTTTTTGGAGTACTATAGTTTCATTTTAGAGGTATTTCACTTTATTAGGTTAATTCCTAAGTAATTAATTTTTCTTGATGCTGTTGTAAATGATATTATTTCCCTAGTTTCTTTCTGAGTGAGTTCATTGGTGTTGTACAGGAATGCTACTGATTTTTGGTGTTGATTTTGTATCCTGCTACATTATTGAGTTTAGTTATTAATTCTAGTAGTCTTTTGGTGGAATTTTTTGGATGCAGCATGTAGAGGATCATGCTGTCTACAAATAATGATAATTTGATATTTTCCTTTTCTATAAATATCTCTTCTATTTCTTTATCTTGCCTGATTGGTCTGGCTGCTATTTCAAGTATTATGTTGGCAAGGATTGGTGATAGTGCACATCCTTGCCTTGTTTCTGATTTTAGAGGAAAGATTTTCAATTTTTCCAAAAATTAATATGATCTCAGCAATAGGTTTGTCATAAACGTCATCTATCAGATTGAGATAAGGTCCTTCTATGCCTATTTTCTTCAGAATTTTTGTCATTAATGGAGGCAGGATTTTGTAAAAAAAAACTTTTTCTGCATCAATTGAGATATATTGTGATTTTTGTTCTTTCTTCTGTTTGTGTGATTTATTACATTTATTGATTTGTGTGTGTTATATCATCCTTGCATTCCTGTGATGAAGCCTACTTGGTCATGATGTATGATCTTTTTTGATGATTTGTTGCATTCTGTTTGCCAGTATGTTGTTGAAGATTTTTGCAAATACAGTCATTAAAGAGATGTGCCTATATGTCTTGTTTTTGGTTGGGTCCTTGTCTGTTTTTGTAGCCATTGTAATGTTATCTTCCTGAAATGACATTGCTAGTACTCCTTCCTTTTCAATTTAATTCAAAAATTTGAGAAGATCAGCACTTAATCCTCCCTGAAGTTCTTGTGGAAGTCAGCCGTGAATCCATCACGTCCTGAGCTTTTCAGAGTTGGTAAGTTTTTACTACTGCTTCGATTTCATTGGCCATTGCTTGAATATTCAGAGTTTTATATCATCTTGGTTTAGTTAGGGTAACTTGTATATATCTAGGAATCTATTTCTTTTGGACTCTCCAATGTATTGGTCTAGAGGTTTTCAAAATAGTTACAAAAAATTCTTCTGTATTTCATTGGTATTCATTGTCATTTCACCCTTTTTATTTTGACATGCACTGATGTAGGTCTTTTCATTCCTTTTTTTTTTTCTTTCTGGTAAGATTGGCAATAAGATTTTCTATTTTGTTTATTCTTTCAAGAAAACCGCTCTTTGATTCATTGTAATTTTTTCTCTCACCTTCAATAATTTCTGCTCAGATCTTTATAATTTTCTTCCTTGTACTGGCTTTGAATTTGGACTGTTCTTATTTTTCTAGGAACTTGAGGTGCATCATTTGGTAATTTATTTGCACTCATTCTGTTTTTGCTGATGTGGACATTCACAGTTAGAAACTTCCTTCTGTGGAAGGACCGCACTTATTTTGCCCCGTATGTTCTGGTATGTTATACTGGCATTATCATCTGATTCTAGGAACTGTCTATTCCTTCCTTCATGTCTTCTGTGACCATTGATTATTCAAGAGCATATTGTTTAATTTCTATATGTGTGGATAATTTCTGTAGTTTATTTTGCTTTTGATTTCTAGTTTCATCCTATATCTGATAATATGCGTAAGATAAATCTGATTCTCTTCCCTTTCCTTAGGCATGCTTTATCGGCTAGTATGTGGTCTATTTTGGACAGTTCCATGTGTTGCCACAAACACTGCGTATTCTGCTGTTGGATAGAACAATTTGTAGCTGTCTATTAAGTCCCTTTGAAAAATTGGTTCAGCTCTGATATTTATTTGCTTTTTTTTTCTTTGTTTAATTTATTTGTGACAGTGGGGTGAAGTTGGGTGTACTGGCATTTGGTTCATTTATGTTTGTAATTTTTATTTCTTCCTGTTGAATTGGTCCCCTTGTATATAGTGCCCTTCTTTACCTTCTGTGATCAGTTTTGGCTTGAAACCTACATTGTCTGAAATGGGATACATTTCCCTCCCTTTTTTTTTTTCAGATTCTCATTGCATGGAAAATTATTTTCCATCCTTTGATTTTTAAACTATGAAATATTTTTGCATTAAATGTGTTTCTTGTATAGAGCATACTATTGGATTTTGTTTCTTGATCCATTCTGTCCGTCTGTGTCTTTTGATTGGGGAAGCAGGATGATCCACACAGAGTTATTACTGAAAAATACTGACTTATTCCTGCCATTGCATTGATTTTTCTGGGACTAATTCCTGTTTTCTGTTCTCTTTAGCCACTCACTCTGCCTGATGTCTTCATTCTCTTAGACCTTTGGCACCGTTGGATCCTGTGCCTCTTTCTAGAACATCTTTGCCATTTTTTGAGTACTGGTTTAATGGTTGTGCATGTTTTATGTTGCTATTTGTCATGCACAGACCTTAGTTTTCCATCAGTCAAAGTTTTCCATTTCTGTTTAGTTTTATCTACTTTGAGCTTGCCAAGAACTTTCTTGATCTGTTTATTTAATCTCCTATTTTATCATTTCACATAATTTGCCTGGGTGGCTTCTGATTTCCTATCCATTTGATGCCCCATGGATCTGCTCTAGGGGTGTTGTGTGTGTGTGTGGTTTGTTTTTTTTTTTTTTTTTTGGTTAATTTTCGCCTGAGGTTTGTGGGTTGATAATAGAGGAATTAATTTGTTGCTTGTATAGTCACCTCTTTAGTTAGTGTGTGCTTCTTAGTGGTTCATGTTGTGTGTGGCTAACTGTATACCTTTGCTTGTGTCCCAAGATCCAACCATCTCTGTTAATTTGGGAGGAGAGCATGTAGTGTAATTGGGCCAGTACCTACTTCTGTGGGAATGGAGTGTAGTATTAATGTCACAAAAGCAATCTACATATGGGCATACAGGGAAAGCCAATTAATAGCAACAACTATGCCACCTAGCAATAACAATGCAATCACCAACAATGATAGTGTTATCAAAGGTAAGCTGAATATTTAGAAACCATAGAATCAGTAATGTAACACCCTTAAACATAGAAAAGACATGTTTAATTATAGTATAAACAGTAAGACCAAGCAAATATTGACTGACATACAGTAAATATCTACTAAATACCACAACAATACTTCCACTAACGATACAAAGGTATTCAATTCCTAGAGCTACAAAACAGCAAAAAAAAAAAAATCTTAAAACTAAAGCAGCTAGCTGGGGATTTAGCTCAGTGGTTCAAGTGCCTGCCTAGCAAGTGCAAGGCTCTGAGTTCGATCCCTGGCACCAAAATATAAATAAATAAATAAAAATAAAACAGCTAGTTCATTTGAACATGTACTCTCTCCCCAAGATGACTGTAAATAGCATACACTGCAAATATGTACTAATAAAAAAGAATAAAGACTGGAACTCAACAGTAATGGTATAGAGTTAAGTAACATGTTAAAGTTAATAAAGCTTAATGGTTTATACTGGTAAAGAGAGAGGGTGTGCAGAATGAAAGTATGAAAAATGTAAAATTTGAAAAATAGATGATGCAAAGGAGGAGTGATGGTGAGACAAAGGGTAAAGGATTCTATTCAAGGGTAAATAGAAAGTAATAAAATGAGATAAACATAATAGAAAGGAACAAATAAAGAAGAAGAATGGAAAAACAGAGAGCAAAATAAAGGAAAATAAAATATTAGAGGAAAAAATGTTTTAAAAAAATCCCCAAATCCCAAAAATCAATGATGAAAGGAAAAAAATGAGTAAAAAAAAAAAATTCCTGTGTATTTTTGTATGAGTGGTTTCTTTCCAGGATCAGCAGTCTTGGATCTAGTAAATCAGGATTTTCTTTGCCTATCTTTAGAGCCTGTGCTTTTGTGAACTGATCCCCTCACACCCCAGGGACCCCTCTGTCTGGGTATCCCAGACTCTGGCAAATATCCAAACTGAAGTGCATTCTTGCCCATATTGGTAGATGAGGAAAGCAGTCAGAACACTGGTCTCTGTGACTGATGTAGGCAGCAAGGTGAGGATTCAAGAAGATCACTGAACTTAATACCAGTACTTTCAGATCCAGCCATCTCCAAAATCCACATATACTGTGCCTGGCTTCTTACCATGAAGGTTAGGGCCCAGTGTTTCTCCCAGCCTGAGCCCAAGCCTCTGAGGAGATCTGTGTCCAGCCCACATCCTCTCCATGATTTTCTCTTGTGGCTATCTTGCACCCAGTCACTGTGTTAAGGTAACACTGGAAACTCTGAAGTGAAGTTGTTTGATAACTGTTCTATGACTTGGTTCCAAACAACCAGCCCTTTTCCAAAATGGTCCTGATTACACCTTCACAAATATGGTGGGCACTGCACTGGATTTTCTACTCCAACTCCAGCCTGGTGTGTCAAAGGAATCACTTTTGTTGTAAAATCCCCAGTATTTTTCCAGTTTACGATACCCATGATCTTTTCTCAGGGCTGGCACTACCGGCTTGGTCATTTGTTTCCCCCTTGAACTACCAGTGCTCCAGGCTTACTTTCTTTCCCCACATGTTGGCCTACTCCATGATCATGTCAGTCACTTAGCTGGTTGGTGTCTCTGATGCCCCATGCTCAAGGAAAACAACATACACAGTGGGCTCAGAGTTGACTGGTGGCCAGGGCTATGGCACTGAATCCATGAGCATAAAGTTGGCTGGATGCAAACATGACTCTTGAACTTTCTGGGCTCTGCCATGCCAATGGCTCTGTGGAGCTTTAATCACATTGACCTAGTGGAGGTGAGGTGTCTTGGCGGCATACAGGCAGATGTGATCCTCTCAACAGTGGTGCCTTAGGCTGGGTCCTCGCATGGGTTGCAAGCCCTTGTCTCATAAACTACCCCCAAGAGTTGTAACCTCCTCTCTGCAGAACCATCCTGCAGGACTACAGGAAACATGAGAGGAAGGGAAAGAGGAATCAGCGGCTACAAGGGGGACTTCCTCACCATAGTCAGTGCTCATCTTTCTAGGCATGCATTTTGGTCATACATGTTACATGACACATCCTTCAATGTTACCGTACTGTTGTTTACATGTTTCCTTCGTTGCTCATTTTTGTATTCTGGCCTAACTGAACATAACAATGCCACCATCTCCTACTAAATTTCATCGACTGTTTGTCAGATGTATAGAAGTCTGCATATTATTCATCCTCTTCTGAACATACTTACATTGTTTTAAGATCTTGCTTTAAACATAATTGCCAAAAGTAAACATAATGCTATGCTATGATATGAATCACATAATTATATATATATATATATATATACACACACACACACACACACATATATATATATGTATTTGAAGATATTACTATTTTTTGGTAGTTTGGATCTTAGTACTCTGCTCAACCAACTTTTGTCTCTGTTTATTTGTCAAATGAAGCAAAGCTACATCAATGCTTCAGATTTTTGTTTGATTTCTTATAAAAATAATTATTTATACCTATTAAACCATGACACATGTTTCAGTCTATTCAAATATTTTTCATCTAGTTCCAACACCTAACATTCTTAAAAATTATTTTATAATATACATAGTTATTATTACTTATATTATCTTCCAGGCAATAATAAAACTGCTGATAAATGTAAAAGCTTAAACAGTATCTAGAAACCTGATTTGGCCTAAAATAAATGTCTGCAGGGAAGTATTTAAAGACTATTCATTGCTGGAGAACTAGCTCCTATGTAGGACAGTTTCTACTAAAGGGGTTCCCAAGACTTAATTAGAGTGAATGTCCATTAAAGAGGCAATCTATTTTACACACATTTCCACTTCAGTCATGTATGAGTGGTCTCTGTCCGCTTGGCTTTTTTTCTTTTTTAATATATTTGTTTATAAAAATTTAAATGACATGATATTGTATCTTTTAATCATGAACATGATGTTTGAAGTACATATATTATGGAAAGGTTAAATCTAGTTAATTTTAACTAGATTTTAAATGCATTATTTCACACAGATATAATTTTTGTGGTAAGAGAAGTGTGAGTCACTCATTACTGGAAGAAATTGAGGAGGTAATCAACTAATAAAAAAAAGTTTTATTTTGATTCATAATTTTGGAGATTCCAGTCTATGATTAATTGATACTGTTACTTTTGGGCGATGGAATGAGTGCCAGCATATGATGATAGCAGCGTGTTTTAGGAAAGATTCACTCACCTCATGGCCAGGAAGCAAGAGAGAGAAAAGGAGTGTAAGGCAAGTAGGATTCTGTTGTCCCCTTTGGGCATTATTGCCCAGTGGCCTAAATACCCTCCCACTATGCCCCACTTTTAAAGGGTCCCTCATCTCATGGAAGCCTCACCCTGAACACAGGGGTCTTTGGGAGCCATTATAGCAGAGAAGATAACATCTACTCTTTTCATAATTTTGAAGTTTTGATAAGCTTTATAGGCTTCTGTTTTGTTTCTCCCCTCTTTGGAGTATGTACACCCTTCTCTGGGTCCATCACTTCATTTTCAGAATCTTCTTGCTTATTCGCTGAAAATCTCTCCATTACATACTGTTTTCTTTGTCCCTGTAGATTAAATTTGGATATTATGTGCTTAAGATTGGTGCTCCTATGTGTGAATGACCCTGAATTCTGTCTCCTGATATTTTCCTGCCCCAAGAGTATGATCAGCATTTGTAATAATTTTACTTAAGATGTACTGAGTGTATTATATATGATGAGACTTTTTTAAATGTCTCTGAAGAGTATTTTCATTTAATTTTTAAAACAGACTTGTGAGGTAGATCTATTATTAGACTATTTTACAGAAAAGGAAACTGATCCTGAGTTAACTTGCCCAAATGTGTGCTTAGATAGACTAAGAATTAAAAATGATACATTGGTTGTCATTCCTAGGATATACCTTCTCAATGAACTATATATAATTCACTGGCTTAGTCTCTGTCAATGATGTTTTAACGATTTTTTTTTTAAAAATGAATATCTGTACTAACAGACAAGTATGCACACAAATGGCTAAATTTTAAAAACTACTGAAACCAAATGCTAGCAAGAACCTGTAGTCACTGGAATTCTCCTATGCCATGAGTAGGAATATAGCAAAATATATTTCCTTTTGCTTTGAAAAAGATAAACTCTGCTGTATTCATACTAGAAGCCTACTGAGTAAAGTTTTGTTACTTTTTTGTTGCTAAGACAAAAATACCCAACACTCAAAGTTAAAGTAGGAAAGCTTTATGTCTGCTCACAGTTTGTAGAAGTTTCATTCCTTAATTGCTGGCTCCAGCACAAGGTGGCATGGTAAAGGGGCATCACAGAGCAGGCAAGAGGCAACAGCAGACAAACAGCAGCAGCAGTTTGCCTTTTTTGTGTTCCTTTATATTCCGTCCAGTCTATAAGCCTTTCGTGTGGTGTCACCTGCACCCAGGGTGGGCTTCTGTCTTCAGTAAATCCATTCAGCTATGCAGAGAACTATACTAATTCCAGTCAGTGGCCTTATTTTAGTACTACTCACCCTTAAACCAAGTGTCACTGACTCTAGATCCAGTCAGATCCAAAAAGCCGCACCTATGAGTGCATGAAGATTTGGGGGGACATCTACATACAAGCCATAATATGTAATAAAAAGGAATGTAGTATTTATAAATGCAAAAAAAAAGCATGAGTCATGTAAACATAACTGAATAAAAGAAACCTTCCACAAAAGTTAGCATATACCAATGGAAAGATACCTCTTTTTTTTAACTGAGGAAAAAAGGAAATTATACTTCATACCATGTTTTGTTCTCAATGAATTGACACTGGCTCCTGTTATTTGTCTTTTCTAAGTACACTACTATAAAAACGATATGAGATATGATAGCAAAATATAATGAAAGTTTACATTTTTAGAAATTTATTATAATAAGAGACAGATCCCCATTACTCTCGCTGAAAATATTCTCCCTCACTTCATACCTACCCCATCATTTTTGCTACTTCCTGAAGGAAAACCTGTTGTGAATAATTTTATTGGTGCTGTTGTGGCTGTCTCACATTCCCTAATTGATTCAAAACATTTACCTTTCATGATCATTTTAACTTTGAGAAAGAGACAGAAGTCAAACAGTGCCAGATCCATTAACTGTGGTGGATGAGGACCCACCATAATGTTTTTACAAGTCTCCCTTTATGTGGAATGGTGCTCAGTGGTAGCATTCACCTCATTGTTTTTATCAGATCTTTAAAGACAACTCACAAGAGTAGACTTCTATAATGGCCTCTGAAGGTGGAAAGAATGATGAGTTAAGTGTATCCAAGGTGAGGAGGAGTGTTTCGTTGGAGGATTAATGGAAATGTGTCTTTTATTGTGATAATTAAAAAAATTTAAACACTCACCATATATTTTGATCACCACTTGTATAAATAACTCATTTCAAGGGTTCACTCATACTATTTACCTATTTGTGAAAACTGAGATATTTCCCTGAATCCTAGTCACTTATTTTATTTTTCACGGTTTGCAGTGACAGCCAAACCTGGTTCCAGATGTTCTTTTCTTCTCTACTCTGGTGATTGTTCTGCCCAAGAGGTATTCTGATCTGAAAGTCCTAAACTGTGTGCTTTCTCTACCTCCTCAACAACACTAGGATTTCAACAGCATCTTTTCTTCCCCTAACAGTTTCAGTAAGACTAATTCCCTTTATGAATAGGACAAAAGCAAAACGGCAGTTAAATTGTTCCCTGAACATTATGCCATCTGTTCCAAGGAATGGAACTCTCTCTTCCTTGTTCCTCTTCCTGTTTTGAACCCAGCAAAAGAGTTCTTTTTATTGTTCCTAGTGTATTTTTAAAGGCTCAGAATTTTCATTAGCCTCCTTGGCACCATTACAGTTTCATGCAATTCTTGCATTTGTATTTAGGTTCCAGCACTCTCTCCTCTTCTTCTTTATTCTAAATGTAAAATTATTAGAGAAATTTCCCAAGCTGCAGAATTTTCTTGTAACACCACATTTTCTTCTCTCAAGACATTTTTTTTCCTAGACAAGCTCTCACTGTGAAATTCCTTACCATATATTTGTAACTGAAACAAATAAACACAAAACAACTATGATCAGGAACTTGGGTATATTCATTCAGAATTTGTGGAGTTCCTCAAGGCACTGGCCCTTCATGGGGGATAATGCCTGAGGATTGGGACCTAATCAAATTTGGCAAATGGGTATTACTCATGTCCCTTGTTTTGGCCTGCTATCAGATGTAGGTATTTCTCTCGATACTTGTTCAGAATGATATGTGCAACCGCACAGTGGGGAGAAAATATTTCTCATGTTATTCGTCTTTGCTTTTGCTGCTTTGCTCAGGTCGGTCACCCTAGCAAATTAAGACAGATAATGGCCCTGCATATGCCACTTCCTGTTTTCAGGCCTTTTGCAAGCAATCGAATATTTCCCACACAACCAGTATTCCTTGCAATCCCCAAAGTCAAGCACTTGTTGAAAGAGGTCACCAAACCTTAAAAATATGCTAAAGAAATAAGGAGGGGAAGTGATGGAGACACAATAGCATCCGCACAAATGAGACTACAGAAAACACTGATTACTCTTACTTTTTTCTATCTTAATGATCAAGGTCACACTCCTGCAGAATGACATTGGGCTTCGCAACCTGCACACAGAGTACCCACGAGTTCTATGGAAAGACATTAACACAGGGCTTCGGGAAGGCCCTGTTTCTCTGTTAGCACGGGGGCAAGGGTTGGCTCATGTACTGTTACAGGAAGGACCAGTTTGCTTACCAGTATGGTAAGCCTTACCACAGCCTTCAGAGGAGAGAGCCTGATTCCACGGACACAGAGCCTCTACTTGGAAGAGAAGAGAGACCCACCTCCTTTCCTGCTACCAGGGATGACTCAGGGACCCGAGATGACCTGGGGAAGGCTGAAAAGAATAACCCAATGAGCAGATGAAATTCTTCAACATACGGGACCACAAAAAACCTGAAAGCCTCTTCTTGGCCATGCTTGCTGTGGTCAGCTGCGTGGTAATGCTGGGACACCTCCCCATGGGACAAGCAGCTCCCTATTGGGCTTTTATACAAAGTCCCCCTTTATGGGAACCAGTAACTTGATTTGACGCCCCTTTTTCTTTAACAATGAAAATTCCTGGATAGGAGGCATAGAACCCCCTCTGATAGCCTCATCCGCCTCCATGTCACACAATAGGACAAATAAAACTTACTGGTCCACGCAACCCCCTTTCTGTAGGGATGCAGCGCCTCTCTGTTTAAACCCCAGAGCTCAGGTGTGGCTCCACCTGAATGAAGGCCTAATGCCCTTGAATCTTTTCCTTTGGGAAATTATAAACATGATAACACTACCACAAATATGTCCAGACCCACCTTGCCCCTTTGTCATGTCATCGAAGACTCGCACCCTGATTATCAGGAAGTAAACTGGGAAATATGTAGCTTCTCCCTTGGCCATGAGACCAAATTGGGAAACCCATCTTGGCTGGGGATCCAGAGGCATCTTTATGATAAACATAACTACACACTTTCTGTGTACACTTCCGACCTTTCACATCCCACTCGCTATAGCAATGATTCCATAGTCTGGGGAGAAAGCAGTTTATCCACACCTCGACCCTTCTTAGTTAACGGCCGCCACAGACCACCATCTGGAGGCTGAGACATTCCTTCCATCCCCTCCAGATAGAGTAAGGACAAGTGTCTAAAGACGGTGGCCAGACCAAACTTACCTTTCATCATAATAGTACATCTTATACCAAAGTGTGCCCCAGCCATCATCATGTCTTTTTACAAGGGTCACACAATGTTTCCACCCAAGGATTCTCTATATGACGTTACCTGTCACAGCTGTATCTGTTATGTTTGTTTACCTTGGGTGCCTGCAGATTCCAGCTTTTTAGCTCTACATAGAAAGACATTTGCTTACCTACCCATCAACTGAACCCATCCTTGGGAGGAGTCCGTGCCCTCAATGTCTTCACTCAGGCCCTCGATAGTCTGCACCACCCTAAGCGGTTTATCAGCATGTTCATTGTTGCACTCGTGGCTGCTATAGTCATTCTGCCCACATCTGCTACCACAATTGCTTCTTTGACTGTCTGTACAGACCAATAAATATGTCAACCAGGTTATTCATAATGTCACAATAGTCCTTAATACTCAACTGTCTGTAGATTAAAAAAAAGAAAACAGCTTAGCTGTCTGCAGCTTGTGGAAACTGCTACTGAGTTTCTTGGGAATTGCAAAATAGCTCTTAATATAAAAAATTCTCTTGCCTGTGATTAGTGTTGTAAGCATGTGAGTGTCACACACCATCTGTGAAATGAAACCCAACATACTAGGGAAATGATCAAAACACATTTCTAAGTGTACACCAAAAACAATACTGCTTGTGATGTGCAGAAGTCATGTGATCAAATCCAGCAAATTGTCCTGGCCACCCAGGAGCAGGCAGACCCAACAGAATGGTATATCTTTCAATACAATCTTAGCCTGCTGGATCCCCAAACCTGGATTGCAGGACCTCATTGGGAATGATTTCCACTGCTGCCTTTTTACTAATTGCTCTTTTTCTCATTTGCTTACTCTGTAAGATCTAAAGGAAGGAGTTGGTGAGCCAAAACCAACACCAAGCCTGGCTTACTGAACAACTGCTTAAAGAAGCAAAAAGGGGGCATGTGGAGTTCCGTGTGCCACCCAACAGTCCATGTCTGCTTGAGTTGATGCGGGAGGTGGAGAACTGCTAACTCCAAGGAGCCAGGACATCTTGAAGACAGGATACTTCGCCAATCTGAGCAGAGATGGACCTTACAGGGTAAACAAGGAAGCTCCCAGGGGACCAATCAGATTAAAAACCAATTATTCGGCCAAACCATCAGCGTACCTTGCTTGGCTGCCTTGCTACCTAGAACCAACATTTTGCCCTTCGTTGTTCCTCAATAAATCTAGGACTTCGAGCCCGTTCAGGGACCCACTCTGAATGGGCGAAAGCCCCTTGGGCCCCTGACAAAGATGTTCTCAGTCTCCCATGTTTTCATTCACCTCTCTGACGGGGTTTGCTGGTCTCAACCTGGCAAGAATTGGTGAACTATGAAAATACAGAAAAACTTCCAAAACTATATCCCTACTATTGAAACAAATATACAACATTTTCTTCTGTAAAATAATAGATAGTTCTGTTTGCTTGTTCATTTATTGGTCATTTCTTCTTGTTTCCTTTAACTGTAGAGTAATTAACAATAAAACCCTATGAAAATGCACCTACGGCGTGTCCTGAAGAAACAAATGCACAGGGAAGGGGGTGCAGCTCTGCGGGACAGTGCTTGCCTGGCACGGCGAGGCCTGGGCTCAACCCCCAGCACCACATACCCCTCCCTCCCCACAAATATAGCAAATATGCTAGTACAAGTTCAAACACTGATACAAAATAGTTAAGAGGAATATTAACTGACTACTCTTTTAAGGTTATAATTGTTCCAAATTCACTTGACAAGAGCCACGACATTATTCTTAGTGACAAGACATTTAATAACAGGTTCAAAATATAAGTAGATAAATGGTTTTTTAATGGCTCTATAATGATTCTTACAATAGTTCTCATTTTCCACAAGTGTAGCATTTAGTCTATTGTCCTTCAAACATTTTTTTGTCCTTGTATGTTCTTTTGTAGTGTTTATGTTATGGGATTCTTGACATTTGGGCTTTTAAATCTATTTGTCCCCCAGTCACGACTGTTTAATGGACTTTTTTGAATTGAATAATCAGCGTGGCAAATTCTGCCACTTTTTAAAAAATTTATTTTATTTTAATGGTACATGCTAGACGTACATAGTGATAACATTCATCATAGGGGATTTGTACCTGAACATGATATATCTTGTTGCTTCTTTTTTTCCCATTCCCCTCCCCTCCCTTCATCCCCTGCTCTCTCCTTATTTACAAAAGCTTTGTTTTCATTTTTTTCCTTCCATTTCTTATTTCTCTTGTCCCTCTGTTCCTTTCCCCCTCCCTTGTTCCCTTGCCCATTTGGAGATTTTCTTCCCTTTCCCAATATAATATATTTTAGTCTTTATTTACACTTTAAGTTTCTCACACCAGAGAAACAATGAGGTATTTAAACATGTGTGTCTGATTTATTTCACTTAAGAGTATGGTCTGGAGTACTACTCTGCCATAAAGAATGATAAGCTTGAAATTCTGCCATTCTAAATTATGGTATCTTGATTCTTCCTGTGTGAAACATAAAATATTCTTGGATTTATGATTATATGAATGTCTGGAAGAAGTAAGTAGGTATTAACTAATCTTTGTAATATTCTTGTTTGTTTCTGAAAGAATGTAGGAGGGCTGAGGTCATTTCACTTACTCCACAGGTGATATTGATATCTATATTTAAAAATGTGCAAAAAGTGAGATCAAAAAAGAGATTATGTGTTTGAAAATGTCTCAAAACAAATAGATGGGAGTTTTACTATAGCCTGTGAAAATTTAAGTGAGCTCTTATTCCCAATGCAAACAACTAAAATCATGGACAGATCTATGAAAATAGTATGTTGAAACAGACTCTTATTTCACATAATGCTGTAGTCTCCAAGGGAAGGAAGAAAAGGAAGCAAGCTCTACAATTTTACTTTTCAAGCTTCAACAGAGGCCAACAGATCCCAGAGATCACTGGTGGGCTCATTTAGATGAAGACAAAGACAACACATATAGTATCCAAAGCTAGAATTCCTCCTATAGGATACCTGAGAATAAAGAGTTATTTATAGGAAGAAATAGCTCTGTATTCATCCAAAAGTTTTTTCAAAAATACTTTGAGGGTTGGGGATGTAGCTCAGTGGTTTAAGTGGTTGCCTTGCAAGCACAAGGGCCTGCGTTCAATCCCCAGCATCAAAAAAAGAAAAGAAAAAGAAAAAAAAATACTTTGAATGACTGCTGATTTATACAGATATAGAATAAAATTTCACGAGACTTGGAAAATGATCTCTACAAAGCAATCCTCTCTCATCAGCTTTTTTCAACATCATGCTGTATTACCTTATACAGTAAGACAAGAAAAATAAATAAAAAGGCCTATAGACAAGAAATGAAGAAATAAAACTATCTTTGTTTAAAAATGACATGATCATTGATGCAGAAAATCAAAAGAATCAAGAAAAAATCTTAGAACTAATAAACAATTTGAGCAAAGTTTGGAATGCAAGGTTAATAAACAAAAACCAATTATTTCACTATATGCTGGCAATTAGCTAGAATTTGAAATTAAAATTACACCATTTATGATTGTACCAACATCAAACAAAGTAAGTTCAAAATCTATGTGGAAAAACCATGAAATGCTGAATAAAGGAATCAAAAAACAAGATAAATGGAAGAGATATTTCAGGTTCCTAAACAGAAAGACTCAATATAGTTTAAAAATTTAAAATAATACAATCAAAACAAAAAAGTATTCTTTTATCCTTAACCAACTTTTATTTGTTTTTAAAATCTTTTAAAATTAATTTTCTTGGTACATTTTTGACATACCTAATGATCACATTCATCATAAGAATTTGTACCTGTACATAATATCTCTTAATTCATATTTTTCCCATTCCTCTCCTGGTCTTCAATCCTTCTCCCCCCTCCATTTACAAAATTTTGTTTCTATTGTCTCTCTTCCATTCTTTTTTATTTTGGATCCCTATTTCCTTCCTTCCTTGCCAACCTCCCATCCCTTGTTCCCCTTCCCATTTGAACATTTTCTTCCTACTTCCTAATATCTATCCTCCATTTGGGTCCTTATTCACCTTTTGGGTTTCTCACACCAGAGAAACAATGCAATATTTGAACATGCATGTCTGTTTCATTTCACTTAAAATTACATTCTCAAGGTACATCCATTTACGTAAAAGTGTCTCAAGTCTATCCTTCTTTATGGCAGAGTAGTACTCCACTGTATACAAAACCATGTTTTCTGTTTCTATTCCTCTATTCATGGGTATATGGGCTGTTTCCAAGTTCTAGCTATTATAAACTGTGCTGCTGTAAGCATGGGTGTGCATATATCTCTCTGATATGATGCTTTTAACTTTTTCCAGAAGATACCTAGAAGGGGAATAGCTGAGTTAACTGGAACCTCTAGTTTTTGTTTTACAAGGAATCTGCATACCAACTTCCATAGTGGTTGCACCAATTCACACTCCTACCAACAATGGAGAAGGTTCCTTTTCCCCCACAGCTTCACCGACAATTGTTGTTGGCTGATTTCTTGGTAATAGCTGTTCTTTCTGGAGTGAGATGGAATCTCAGTGTTGTTTTAATTTGTATTTCTTGAATGGCTGTGATGCTGAGCATTTTTTCATATCTTTGCTGTTTGTCCTTCTTCATCTGATAAATGTCTATTCATTTCAAATGCTCACTTTTGGATTAGGTCCTTAAATTTGGGGGTCTGATTTTTCTGAGTGCCATGTATATTCTGAATATTAGTCCTTTCTCTGAGGAATAGCTGATAAAATTTTTTTCCCATTCTGTGGGTTGTCTCTTCACTCTGTTGGTGATTTGTTTTGCTGGGCAAAAGCTTTTAAATGTGATGAGATTCCAGTGGTTAATTCTTTGTAATATTTCCTATGTGACTGAGAGTTTCTAAAGTCTTTGCCTATACCTATGTCTTCAAGAGTTTTACCTATTCTGTCTTTCAGCAGATTAACTGTTTCTGTTTTAATATTTAGGTATTTTATCCATTTAATTTTAGCTTAGAACATGATAAGAGATATGAGTCTAGTTTTATTCTTTGACATGTGGAAAGCCATTTTTCCCAGTATCATTTATTAAAGAGACTATCTTTCTTCCAGTGAAGGTGTTTGGCACCCTTGTCAAATATAAGGTAGGTGATTGTATTTGGAGTTTCTGATCCTCAAACCTATTTTTCTCCCAGTACCATGCTGTTTTTATCACAGTAGCTTTGTAGTATAACTTCAAGTGAGAGATCGTGATATCTCTGGGCTTGCCCTTGTCACCAAGAATTGCTTTTGATATTCCAGGTCTCTTCTGGTTCCATATGAATTTTAGGATTTCTTCCTCTAGTTCTGCATGTATGCTATTGGTATTTTGATTGGGATTGCATAAAATCTGTATAACGGTTTTGGAAGTATGACCATTTTCACTACGGTTCTGCCTATTGAAGGACAGGGGCTATCTTTCCATTTTCTGATGTCCTCTTTGAGCTCTTTTTTCACAGCACAATAGTTTTTGATGTAAAGGTTTTTTATTTCCTTCATTAGATTGATTCCTAAGTATTTAATTTTTCTTGATGCTATTATGAAAGATATTGTTTCCTTAATTTCTCTCTTGGTGAGTTTGTTATTCATGTACAGGAATGCTATTGAATTTTGAGTGTTGATTTTGTGTCTGGCTATGCTACTAAATTTGGTTATTAAATCTAGGAGTCTTTTGGGAGAGTTTTGCTGGTCTTCTATGTAGAAGTATCATGTCATTTGCAAATAATGATAATTTAACTTCTTCCTTTCCTATATTTATTCCTTTTATTTCTTTCTCCTGTCTAATTACTTGGGAGTGATGATAATGGGCATCATTGTTTTGCACTGATTTTGGAGTGAAAACTTTCAGTTTTTGACTCTTTAATGTGATGTTGGCTGTTGGTTTGTCATAAATGGCTTTTATATCATATTGAGATAAGGACCTTCTATTCCAATTTTCTTTAAGGTTTTTATCATGAATGCATGTTGGACTTTGTCAAATGCTTTTTCTGCATCTATTAAGATGATCACATGTTTTTTTTTGTCCTTGATTCTGTCAATGTGATGTATTACATTTATTGACTTGCATATGTTCAATGTCCCTGCATCCTTGGAATGGATCTTACTTGGGGATGATGTACAATTTTTTGGATGATTTGCTCATTTCTCTTTGTCAGTGTCTTACTGAGGATTTTTGCATCTATGTTTACTAAAAAGATCGGCCTGTAGTGCTCTTTTTGGGTTGGTCTTTCTCTGGTTTTTGTGTCAGAGTAATGCTTGCTTCAGGAATGGCTTTGGGAGTATTACTTTCATTTTATTTACTTAAAGAATTTGAAGAGTGTTGGCATTAGATCTTTTTAAAATTTTTTGTAGCATTCAGCGTGAATCCATCAGGACCTGGGTTTTTTGTTGGTAGTTTTTTTTTTAATTAATTCTTCAATTTCATTGACTGATACTGGATTTTTTAGAATTTTTATATGTTCTTGATTCAGCTTTGGTAATTCATATGTATCCAAGAATCTATCTATTTCTTCTGTATTTTCCATCGTATTTGAGTACAAGTTTTTAAAGTAGTTTCTGATTATCTTCTAGATTTTTACAGGATCTGTTGTAATTTCTCTCCTTTCATTCCTAATTGCATGGATTTGGGTCTTTTCTTTCCCTTTTTTTGGATGAGGTTAGCTAGGGGTTTGTCATTTTATTTAATCCTTCAAAGAACCAATTCTTCAATGCATTGATTTTGTTTTGTATTGTTGTCTCAATTTCAGTTGCATTAATTTCTGCTCTGATCTTTCCTTCTCATGTGAGCTTTGGGTTTAATTTGTTCTTTTTTTCTGAAAGTTTGAGGTTCAACATCAGGTTATTTATTTGAATTTGCTCTGTTTTTCTGATGTGGTAATTCACTGCTGTAAACTCATTCTGTAGGATTGCTTTCACTGCATACCATAAGTTCTGGTATGTCATATTGGCATTATTGTTCAATTGTAGAAACTATCTAATTTCTGCTTTAAGTTCTTCTATGACCCATTGGTGGTTCAAGAGGGTATTGTATGTTGCCATGTTTACAATGTAGTAACAATCAATATTTGGAAACTAAAATGTTTGAAGCATTAAAATAAAGAAACAGAAAAGAATTTCACATACTATGCACAAGATCTGTGAAGCAAACTATAGAACAGCACTAAGAAAAAAAGATAAACTCACTCTGGACTATGTTGATGTTCAGAAGACCAATTACTAAGATGTCAACTTTTCCAAAGTAATATGTGTATTTATGCAAGTCAAATAAAAAGCTTAGAGGTATTTTTTGAAGAAATGATTGATATGCTTTTTAAATTCATAAGACAATTAAAATGACCTATAATATCCAAAAATAAAAATAAAATTGAAAGACTAAAGCTATTGTGGCTTAAGATTAATTATAAAATTGTGAAGTGACACACATGGAGTGGTATCAGCACAGCAAGTGACTTCAGATAAACAGAACACAACAAAGTCCAGAAATAAATTCTTCACTTACATGATAAGGTGACTTAGCTAAATTTCTAGGTATATAAATAAGTACATTATTGTCTTTTCAACAAATAATATGGGAAAAATTTTACACACGTAAAAATATGAACATCATCCCTTATTTAATAACTACTGGTAAAATATAATGGTAAAAGTTTCATAGATCTTACAACTAAGAGCTAAAACTATTAAATAATTTTTAGAATAATATTTAAAAAACTTATTTGACTATGATTTAGGTAAATGTTTATTAGGTTAAACTCAGTAAAATGAGCCATGAAAGAAAAGAAATGTATATATTAGACTTCATCAGGTTTTGAAAATATAAAGACAAATCATAAGCTGGTAAAATACATTTATTAAACATATATCTGACAAAATTCTAGTTCATAATATCTACATGAAAAATACTGATAAGTCAATAATAAGAAAACAGATTAATTTTTAAGAGTAGAGGAAAGCTATACAAATCTTTTTGCAAAAATGATGTGTAAAGGAGAAATAAATACATAAAATGTTCAATACCGTTAGTCATTAGGAAAATGCAAATTAAAATCACACTGATACATTGTTCTATAAGGCATGGTATTATAATACTAGAAGGGTCAAAATCTAAAATTTTGAAATTATCAAATGTTAGTGAGGATAAAAATAACTAAAACTCCCATTCATTGTTGAGTGGAAATGCAAAACATCATTGCCACTTTGGAAACCACTTAGCAGTCTCATATAAAATTAAAGTGCACTCATATTTGCACTCAGCATTCCTATTCCTAGGTATTACTCTCGAAACATTAAAACATTTCTACAGAAAGACTTGTAGGTGAATTTTCAAAGCACTTCTATTCATAAAACCCCACGCTACAAGTAACCCAAATGGCCAACAGCTGGCAAGCAGACAATCAGATCATCTTATGTCAATGCAATGAATTTTACTCAGCAATAAAAAGGAACAAAACTCTGGTAAGTAAAACCTGTAAATATCATTTGTTAAGCTATTTGAAGAAAACCAGACAGAAAAGTTTACTGACTATATGATTATATTCATAAGATGTGACAGTGAAGGCAATACTAACCTGTAGAGCCAGAGGATCAGTTGCTGCTTTTGACAGAGGAAGGGTTGAGCTGACTGACCCTAAATCAATGTAAAAATACTTTTGGGGATGATGGGAAATTTCCACGACTTACTCATGGTAACAACAACACTGCTATATTTGACAAAACACATCAATTAGACTCTTGAAAGTAGTAAAGTTTAATGTATGAAATGTATTATAGATATAATTCAAATATTGTAGATAAAAAAAAGATGTTCTGAAATCTAGTACTTTCTCTTAATTAGCTGTATTTTAAAATTATTGTCACTTATTCTCATATACGTAGACTACAAAGTGATTTTAAAAAACTAATGATAAATGCCTATTGTATCTACTCACATGCCTTACGTATCTTGCCTTAATTTTTAGATAATGTATCCATCTTCCAGTAATATGCCTTATAAACTATAAAATGCCTCTTTGAACATGTCTTGATTATTGTGTAATGTGTGTTTAATGAATAGTTGAATAAGATGCTTTGTTTGTGCTTCTGGGTAAAGATGAATATGTGGCAATCAGTTATTTTCCACTTTTTGTCATATTTATAAAACTGCTGTCTGTATTATAGCCATAGGAATTATTTCCAAATGCCTTTATCTCCAAATAACTGTCATCATTTTTTTCCAGTTGATTTGAGTAATACCCTTGTTTTAAAATTCCATCCCATTTTTGATTTATGCACAATGGATGAGAGCGCCTGCTGCTTTTCCCTCCAGCCAACAGCTTCTCCGCTGCCCCTTTTAGTTCAGTGAGCAATTTTTGAGCACCTACTCACAGGTAAAGTTAGTTTCAGGAGTGCAAAAAAGGAGAAAATGTTTTTGTGCATTTGTCTTTGCATGGAATTTATTTTATTATACTCCCTTCCTTTCCTATTTCACCGCTATAATCTATATTTGAGCTGCAATTATTTTTGCCATTCGTCTTAGTAGGCATTCCATCTCAAATTATTTCCCCAAAGGTCACCCCCCCACACACTGAACTAAAGCACCTTTCTCATTATTCCATTTTCTGTTAAAAAAAAAACTTTCAAGGAATCTCCCCTGCCTATTGATGTAATACAGTAGAAAGGAATGTCCTTAAATTAGATAAGTCTAAGTTTAAATCCTGATTACTGGTGAATGATTGAACAAGTAAAATATCATTTACAATCCTCCTTTCCCTTTTTTTGTATAAAACCAATAACGATATACCTTGTAACATTATATATTTGAAGAGTTTGAGATAATAGCCTACATATAGAATAGTTGTCTGATATATAGTGGTTATTAGTAAAAAATTATGATTTGCAAGTATTATTTATCTTTAAAATCATTTGAGGGGGAGGTTTATACCTCCAACTATTTTTTTGAGAGCTGGCATCTGCATTAGAAAGAGATAATATAATGATTTCTGTAGCAGCAACAGAACTATGGCAACACAGTCAGTGTCCCACACTGTGGGGCAACAAGCAAAGTGGCAAAAGCAGAGAGCAATGCAAAACACACTTCAGGAAATAAGAGCTCCAAAAGTACTCCCTTCGATCTTGAGGTGGTTTGTTTTGTTTTGTTTTGTTTTCATTGAATTTGCTCGTCATGGTGAATTCATTCCACATTTAAATTATAATTTCATTTTGTGAAGTACTGAACTCTTCAGTTTTACTTTTCTGTTGTTACATGATCACATTCTTTTGTAGTCTGAATGCAGACGTTTTAGGCATAAAAGATACTTTCTCGTTAGTTAAAGTAAATTCATGTGTGTATAAGTAAGCTCTATTACATCTATTCCGACTTCGTTACTTCTTAATGGAATGTATCTAATTGACTGGAACACGGTGTGTGCTTTTATTATAAGAATATATGTGTATGGGGGGTGTCTGGGAATAACAAAAGATGTATTTTGTGCTCAATAATACAAAAGACACAGAAGAGGCTGGCTTTCCATGTAGTAAGTGTGTTGCTGAGGCTAGCGGGTAGAAATGAAGCTTATTCTGAAGAGCAAACATCTCCATCAGTTACTCTGAAGAGGTCATTCCTAAGTGAGCCAATGAAGACAGAAGAGGCGTCTCTCTCACGTACAGCCCCATGTGCTGTGGCAGTGGAGTAATTTGCAGACAAACTAAAGAAAATAACAGGAGACAGCTGGGGAGAAACGAAGTTTACTAAATGATCAACAGCAAAGAAGAGGGTTCATTGAGATCTACTGACAGGAAAAAATAGAGTCCAGAGATGGCAGGCTGGCCTGGTTAGTAGCCAGAAAGTTTGGAGATAATTGGGCAAAACAGGGAATTTCCAGGTCTGGTGGCAGCAGGCAGGGCAGGGAAATTTCCAGGGACAATTCAACGTGTACAGTGGTGGGTGGCTGAACCACAGCACTTGACAGTGTTCTGAACTGCATGCAGTTGAGGCAGGGAGCGATTTTACACAGGAAACTACACTGCAGTGACCTTGTTAAGTTTGTTTCCATCTATTGTACGACCAAGATTTCAAGGTACAGCTGACTTAGCATACAGGCAGAAAGCAGTTTGTACTAACACTAGTTTTCCCAGTTCCCAGTGACCATAAGCTAATACTTATTCGGACATTCTGATTGCTCTCTGCTCACAGTGTTGCCTTCATGGCAGGGATGTGGTGCTAAATGCCTTGCTTTTTCTCAGAGATGATGCAAAATGTGATCATTGGACTGAAAAGGGTATTTATTGCTCTGTATACTTTTTGAGTGGGGACTGGAATCTAAGATCGAAATAGTGTAGCAGACATTCTCACTCATAGAGGACACACCTGTCCTAATAAGAAAGAAAACTGTGAATCAGAAAACTTGTAAAGTAGTTTTGCACACGCTGTCTGTTTCCCTTTTTAACCTGTCAAACTTCAATATGACTTTGTCAAATTTCAGTCTCTTCCCAACTGCCACTGATCCAATTCTTCTAGCTCTTAGAATTCTTTTTTCACTACCAAATTCTCTGTCATCCTTAATGCACATGAATTTTCTTTCTTCCTTTTAAAATTCACTTTTTCTATAAAAACAAAAACAAGGATTATAAATAAGATGTAGAAACAAGTACTTTGTGAGACAGATTTCATGAGATATGTTAACTATAAATATGTAAATAAGTAAATAATGTGACAGGCATAGATAATGTAATTAAGCAATATATGTGCAAAACATACAGCTACAAAGATCAAGTGGCACTATTCATAATCCACTAAATATGCTTGAGAAGCGTAATATTTTTGATACACAATACATTCATGAGATTTATAAAAGCACCGAGTATTTGTAAGTTTTTAAATTGGCCAACAATTGGTGTCACATTTTCTACCTCTACTTATAATCTCCCAGGAAACATAAAATCTATTTTGATCATCAAGATAAGTGATGAACTGCACCTTACCAAGGCCCACATCAAACTGTTCTACCGTTTCTGATAAATACATCAAAAAACTCAAGTATTTTGTTCTTTTTAATGCTCCTTGCAGTCTATCCTAGCTGTGTTATTCTACCTGCATTCTTTTCCTTTTCTACCCCACGTGTTTTAAAATTCGATTCACTACTCAGTATTATTTGAAAAGCCTCATTTTCAGAGTCTCTCTGTTCCTTGAATTATGGGTTATATTTTCTGATGTATCAGGAGAGGATGCCAGCAAATCAAGATAAATCTTCAAATGAGAGCCAACATTTTGCTTATAATGCTGTTGGTAACACTGGACTCTCTGAAAATAGCAACAGGAGATTTTCAGTGGTAACTGTGAGTTTCAGAGTTTATCTTCTGAGAAAGAAAAATAAAAAGTGCTTGCCAGAGTCCATCTGTCTGTGCCCAGAACCTGCCACAGCCTTGTTGGGGTGGCGGGAGCTCACTGTGCATTGCTCTTTGGCTGGCACATTGTCCCCTAGATGCACCTGTGTGGACTCAAATATAAGAAAAGTTCCCAAGTACCTCATGCATCATTTTAGCTCAGCTTTACCACTCTGTGTTACTTCATCCTTAATTCTTTTTTTTTTTTTGCTTCCTCTACAACATGTAACTGCCTCAATTCTTTATCATGTAATGGTTGAATGGTTTTCTGAATATTTCTCTCTACTTCATCATCTGTCTTGGTTCTGCCTAGTGGAGCCACATTTCAGTAAACATCACTGAAAAACTGTTAGCACTTGGGAGAGACAAAAAGGAAACATAACTGCTGAATAAAGTAGGACCCAAAACTTGCAAAACAGGCTTTTATTGTATCCATTTTCTCTTATTTCCTCAGACGTGTTGTTTGTCCCTGTTGTAATCTGAACATTTCAAAGTACTTTACTGCTACTAAATGACATTTAAGGATATTGGTGGCAAAATTCCAAAGCTAGCTACTAAATTATTTTTTTCTCTCTTTTTAAAATTTACTCTCTGTTTTAAATATTGCTCTTCTTTTCCTTCTTTGTTCTTACCTCACATTATTTCTAAATTTCTCTTTTCTTTGGTTTTTTTTTTTCAAATTGCTTCTTTTTTTCTTTTGTTCTTATATTCTGCCCACTCTCTTTTGCCTTTCAAAATATCAATTTGTATCTTTTCAAACATGGGCGCTTCTCCTACCAGGCAAGTCCCCTGTATGTATTTCTGGTGTAAAACACTAAAATAACAAATAGGTAAGAACACGGAAGAGGTGAACTGATGTACATTTTAAAGTAGCTTTCCTAAATTCAAAGAAAGCTTTACATATCCAAGTGGGAAAGCTCACCATTGTGTTTTTCTTGTGACTTGTACTCTGAGATAAACTAACAGATCGATTGTGCACAGGATAGGTAGAACTGGTTATCCCTTACCACAAACAAGAGTATGAGTCTTATTTTCCATTTTAAACCCTTCGTTCATAAACTTCCATATTGATAAGAACAGTAAAACAAGCAAATTTATTGTTTTTAGAAACATCCCTCTTGTGAGGAGAGTGGGGGGTATATAAAATAAAGTGTATTCAGCACTACACACGTTTTTTAAAAACTGTTGATCCTAATGATGGGAGTTTGCCCTCACTACAGTCATTAATTGCTGTGTTCTAGTGGGTGTGTTCTTAAAAAGTTTCTTTTAAAATGATCATAACAGCTCCTAGTTGTGTTTTAAGTCTAGGTTTTGGTCAGCTTGTTAGTATCTACAGCTTGAAAAATTGGAAATGAGGCCAAGCCAAGTTCATTCTTGTTTGTTTGTTTTTTGCTTCTTTATCCCTTGTTGTCCTTATTGGTACCTCAATATTACACCCACTTGTACCTCTCTCTCTCTTATCACTACTTTTAGAAAGGGTGAGTTAGGCATTGTTGTTTTCTCGGTCATTGTATTAGTCAGTTTTCCCAGCAGTGGGACAGAATACCTGACACCTGCAATATGAAGAAAAGAGGCTTAATTTGGCCTTAGTTTCATGGCTGGCGGGCTCCAAGGCAGAAACATGATGACGGATGAAAGGGTATGGTGGAACAAAGATGTTTAGTTCACAGTGGGCAGGAAGAAAAGCAAGGAAACGGTATTACAGAGGATGGGGCAATGGACCACGTACAGAGTGGTACCCCAAGTGGTACCTCCATGACCCACCCACAAATATTTATCAGTTTATTTTTCTAATAGCCAGTGTGGCTCCTAAGCCAATCAAATTGATAGTCCACATTAACTGTCACATCGTTTCACTTGTCAACTTTACACCCAAATGCATCCCCTTAATTGTACTTAATTTTCAGTATATGTGCTGCCAAAGCAAGCACCATTGTACTTAATTTTCAAATAAAGACAATAATAAGTTATTAATTCCACTTAATATCATACAACTATCTGGCATACAACCAAAAAATACTTAACTCCTTCTCCAGCTAGTCCAGTATTTTTCACAAGTCTGAGTCAAAATCTTTTCTGAGATGCAAGGCTAATTCTTAGCTGTAAGCCTCTGTAAAAATCAAAAGGGAGTTACATAGTCTGTAGGTAAAATGGTGCAGGGTAAACATTCCCATTCCAAAAGGGAGAAATAGAGTGATAGAAAAGAATTGGACCAAAGCAAGATGGAAATGGAGCAAGGTGATCATTATGTCTTGCAGCCGTGTGTCTGGCATCTGGAGCACCAGGCGGTGAGATGCGAATTCCAAAGGGCTCTGGCAGCCGCACCCCTCTGGCTTTGCTGGTTGCAGCCCATGCGGCCCTTCTTGAGCTGGCTTCGTTTATGACGTGCAGCTGTCTTTGCTTGACATTTCACATTCATGGAATCGCCACCTTTCTGGGGTCTCCGCTGCACACTGAATTTCATTCCCTTTTACACTCTTGAGCCTGTGAAGGGCGTGTTCTGGCCAATTCCTTAGATGCCCTGGAAACATCTTTCCTATGGTCCTGATGTGAAGTACTTGGTTTCTTTTAATGGCAGTAATCTTTTCAGCACCAACATTCTGCTTGGTCCCAAATTGATAGGCGCTTCCTTTCTGGCCAAGCTACACAATTTTCGTATCTTTCAGCTCTACTTTATAATTTTGATTCTTATTGTAAATGTGAATGAAAGGAGTCAGAATTGCTCTTGCCATGGCCTGAATATTGGGCTGCCTTGAAATTTCCTCTGTCAGAGCAAGAAGTCCACCAACTTTAAATTCAACCTTGTACAAATATTTTGGGCAATGGGAAAATAAAGGTAATTATTTTTTATATTGTTCCTTTTTTTAAAAAATAAGAATGCTATATGCATGGTCATTTGTCCATTTTCCAATAAAGTCCTTGTTTCCATTAAAAAACTTCTGAGCCAGGCTTCTATTGTCCATATTCCTATCATCATTCTGGTTTTCTGAGCTTCAGTTAAAGTTACCCACCAGTCTCTGCTTATAGAATTCTAGAGTATTTCTAGTCCATTTCTCCAATTTAAAGGAGAAGCATATTAATTTGGCTCATGTTTTCAGGGCATTCAGTCCATGGTTGGCTGGCGCCAGGGCAGAAATGGCCATGGTAGAACAAAGATGCTTAGCTCATGGTAGCCAGCAAAACAACACCAGAGAGAAAGGGACAAGTAACCAGATGTAGGCCCCAAAGTTACACCTCCATGACCCACCTACAAACCTAGTAGTGTGCTTTACTAATACCCTGGGAAGCTCCCAAGCCAATGAAGTTAACAATCCACCTTAACCATCACAGTCATTTAAATCTGTGTATCATCTACTGGTATATTTGCATATGAATAATGATCAAAAAATAGTTTGGTGCTGGGCTGGAGATTTAGCTCAGTGGTTAGAGTGCTTCCCTAGCAACCACAAGGCCCCAAGTTCGATCCCTGGCACCAAAAGCAAACAAACAAACAATAATTTTGTGTTTCAGCATCCTTCATGTGCCCAAGTTTTAGGAAAGATGTACCATCTTTTGTGACAGTATTGCATTGAGTTATAGTAAACAGAGCTCGCCTTCAAGAGAGGTAAAATCTAATCAGGAAAATAGAGCACAAAACAAGGGAAAATTATGTACCAATAAAGTTAGAAAATAATAGGTGATTGGCTTCCCAATATGTGACAAATGTCTCCTGTGATAGAAAAGATGTTTTCTCTGATAAAGCAATTTCAGATAACAATTACCATCCAAGCCGAGGTTAGGTACAATGTTTGCTCTCTCTGTAAATCACCCTATAGAGGTAATTTCCAAAGCACAACATAATGGAAGATAAATTGGGGACAGACATTAGAATCTGGTCTTAATTTTCTCTTCATTAGTTGTGTAATTTGGGAAGTTTAATTTCTCTGAATATCAAATTTTTAATCTAGAAAATGAAGATAACTCCATCTCAGTAGACATTTCAGAGGCCAATAAATTCACTGAGCAATATAAAATAATATGCTCGATACATAAGTAATTCCACCAAATGACAATTGTCATTATCAATGATTCTCTACTGTAAAAAAAAAATCTTCCTGGGTATTAGGGACAACTTAGTATGAGAAATATATAACTACTTTATGTATTGCTAATACATTAAATAAATTATGTTGAAATTTTAAGATTAGAAATAATCACAAAAATATATCTAGTTAAGGGCTGGGGATTTAGCTCAGTGGTTAGAGTGCTTGCCTTGCAAGCACAAGGCCCTGAGTTCGATCCTCAGCGCCTATATATAATATATATATATATATATATATATAGAGAGAGAGAGAGAGAGAGAGAGGAAAGAGAGAGTTAAATTTATATCAGTGCCACCACCTGTACTTTGAATTCCACTCACAAACATCCTTTCAAGGATCTTCTTTAATTGTTTATCTGTTCTTCTTTCTTCTTCTCTTCCTTCTTTAAAATTTCTAACATTATGTTTAAAATGTTTGTTAAAGCCTACTCTGTCCCATGAAATACAGAGAATCTTATGGATCTTTGACATTTAACTTGGGTTCTCTATTTCTTTCTGCTCGTAGACAAACTTAGTGAAAGTTATCCACACTTACTACCTCTCTCTGTTCCCGATCTCCATTCCTCTTCATCTAGTCGTATAACTTCCAAGACCGTGTAGGGATAGCAGGATTGATAGGAAGGGACAGATAGATCTGGGCCCCTGCCTCTTGTGCCTCTGTGCCTGTGTCTAGATTTTAGCTAGCAGTCCGAAAGCTGACGGTCTGCGATTTTTTAGCAGCTTACCACAAGACACAGTGTGTGCCATGTGATTTCCCCAAATTCCTCTAACTCTCCTGGAGATGGGTGATGTCGGGCCCCAAATCCTATAAATCTACAGCACTGGACCTGCTCAGGTGGTGTTATGGCTCTGGACACCCCCACTGTCCTGTCGGAGGTGGCTTTCGCTTTACTCTAACAATAAAACTTACTTCCACTTCCACTGTGGTCTCACTTGCTTCCTCTTCTTTCTGTGATGAAGAGAGAGAGACAGTTCCCGGGCACGAGTTTGTCGGGGGTAGTTGGGCCCCGACCCCTCCAGATGCAGCAACTTTCTTTAAGACATTGGTGCCTAATCTCTGTATACTGTCCAGAGTCTATGAATAAGCCGCAGGCCTAGATGCCAGCTGCCTTCAGGGCTTCCCCCACTAGGCCTGGGGTCTCTTAGCAACTCTCAGAGAGCTCATTCCACTCTTTTGCAACATCTGCTTTTTCAAAGCATTGTTCTTTCTGCCTTAACAGGAACTCTAATATCCCCATTTCCTAATCCCAAACAATCCTCAACCTCGATCTCTTCCTCTTCTGTACCCAATGTTCAATTTATTCCTAAGTAAAGTTGAACAAAAGTCCAAATTCTCTGCTGATTGTTTTTTTTTCCCTTGTATGTCTTACTCTGCTTGTATATCCACTCTAGCCCCTGCCTCTGTGAGTCTTTATAAAGAGTAGATTTATTTACTGCTTTATCATAATCAGATGTAAATATTACTGTTAACAATATGTAACTTTCAGTCTCAACCTTCACCTTGCACCTAAACTTCAACTTACCCCAATAATAATATTTATTTTCAAACAAATGCCCACCAGTCTTTCTTGATTCTGCACATCTATTGTATTGGCAGCTCTTTGCAGCTCCACAATTAAAGTGTAACTTGAGATGAGGTACTGATGCCCGTGCCCATGTCTACCATTCCAGTTCATTTCTTCTCAGGATACCTGTGAGAACTCCTTCCAGGGCACCCTGCTCCCATTGTTGTTTTATAGGCATTTCAAACCCAACAATCTTGTAAAAATGGCACAAACCAGACTGTGGTAGACTTAATACTGTGGCCAACGTGAGCCAGAACACCCAGCTGGAATGAGTTGGTGCAGTTCTGGGTGTAAATGATCCACCTGAGGATTGTTGCCAATGCAGCATAAAGGAGAAGGGAAGCAGAAGATAGAGGCTGGTGTTTACCAGGAGAAGCTCTGCTGCTCCTGGTTCTTCTGAAGGGAACTTGGCTATTCTCACTGCAGAAGGGGCTCGGGACCTTGCTGTCATTGAGGATGACTGCTGTTCGCTTTAGGGGAGCTCTGGTCTTTCTCTCAGCTGTGAGTATCGTATCCTGGTTCCACTGTAGATATCTTCAGCCCTTTAGTGCAGACACAGATATACATGGGACACTATCGTGGGCTCCCAGCCCTTGATTGAATCTTTCAGGTCTCGGCACTCTTCCTGCATTGGCTTGTGTGTGAATGTCATAACTTGTATTTGTCCTGTATTAGATCTGCTCTCTTGCAAACCATTGACTCTAGAAAAGTAACTAAGACACAAACTATCATACAGTGCTGGGAAAAATGCCCATAACTGTTTCATTATTTACCTTGCCCTTCAGGACCTTCCTGTGTGCCTTTTCCAGACCCCATTAACCTCTTTTCTAATCGTAATATTGTTGCTTTCTCTATTACAGCTACCCTACCCACCTCCTGTTTGTTGAACAAATCAAGATGATTTCAACCCCAGGCTATTCCCTGTGCCTGAAATCTCTTCCTTAAGATCATCTCCTTACTTCTTCGTTTAATTCTTATTTTAAAATACTCTCTTTATAAAGGTTTTCCTGTACTATCTTATTAAACTGAAACAATCTATGCAAACCTAAGCATGGCCTTCAACTACCCACCTCCTTACTACGCTGTATGTCCCTCAAAGTACTTACTAACATCTGGAGTTGTGTCATGTACTTGTACATGTCTAGTGTCTGCCTGTTCCTCTCAAAAGGATGTCCGTGCAGCATTCTCTGTCTACCTCAGCACTCTACCAGATCTAGGTAAGGAGATAGTGCCTGAGACACATTGCTCAGTCAATCAAGTTTTTGAAAGGATGAATGTTATTTGTTTTATTCTCTTAGATTTTGGCAAGTAATATATTCTTTTGTTTTACTTGAATCTTTCTCCATTGAAATGAGATAGTTGGGATAGAGAAAACTGGGTCCTCCTTCTAGCTCTGAAACTATCTTCCTGCCTCTTTGACAATCTCTTTTCCAAATAGGTACCACCATCACAGTGAAAAGTAGAGAGTGCAGGTTCCTTTAGCAGAGGTCACACAGAGGCCTGGAGCCCCTGAAGTAAAGGGTCTTAAGTAATACTACCTCTCAGCCTGTCTCATAAACACAGGAGAGGTTTTGTTGTTGCCACTTTCCTCAGAATGGATACATTTTCTTTGAAACATAGGAAGCCTGTAGGGGTTTCTTCCCCCTGCCACCACCTCATGTCCCATTGCAGCCCCTAGAATATCTTTCTGAGTCTAAGGAGCAATGTTTGAAATGAATAGCTTACAGAAACATTAACATTTTGTTGTAGATCTCACAGTAAATGTGGTTCATATTCATTCAAGGGTAGAACAAAATAACTGATGGGGAATACATGGTATTGAGTATTGCAAGGGGAAAGGATGGGCCGATTGGGATTTATCTGTATTGTGAGTGCATGTTGGGGGTTTGGTGGGTTATTAATCAGTATTAGTTAAAGACACAGTGTGAGAACAGTAAAATATTCAATGCCCTGGATAGCACATATACCTATTAAGAGTATCTCCAGTTGGAGTGATCTGCCACATCACGTGCTACACGATACAACTAAAATAACATGTTGATTTACTGGCCTTCACTTACTGATGTTCACCAACCACATTGACTTGCATTTTATACTTTACTTTTGAAATGTATGATATTCAGCTTTTTTGTATAATTTATGAAATCAATAGCCAGAAATGATAAAATGGAATCCAATATGAAGTTTCTATTATTCAAAACTAAATTGCAGAGTATTTCACTTTCGAATGCTCCCTACTCATTGAGTAACTATCTATCATTTCCCTTTCCCCCTTTTTCCCCACTTTTAAATAAAGTGTCCTCTAAATAAATTTTTTTAAGTAAAAAAAAAAAAAGCAAACAAAAAAACTAAATTGCATTGGCAGCTGCGATTAAAATAAAGTGACTCCAGGGGCCACAGTGCTAACGAAGACATACAGCAATGGCAAATATTGTGAAGACATTAGAGAGAAGCTTGATAAGGCCAGACAGATAGTTTCTGTGAGAAAACATATATTATTTTACAATAGTTTTATAGAAAATTTTCACATTTTAAGAACTAAATATTAGGGTGATATATATATATATATTTTTAGGGTGATATATTTTGACTCCATCAGTATGATTTGATCTAATGCTTACAATTTTGAAATATTAACAAGCCCGTTTTTCTTAGAAGTCTCTCATTTCTACTTTACTCTGTGTTATGGTTTGTGACTACATGTCCCCCCAAAGCCTCATGTGGTAAGAGATAGCTGGATCTAGAGTGTGTGATTACTAAATTGATCCATTGATCGGTTTGGCATCATTCTGCTGGGATCAAGGATGTGAGCCTGAGATTGGAGGTGGGAGTGCGGGCCGCCCTGGGGGCAGGTAGCCTAGATAAAAGATACAGGAAGAAGCTAACTAGCTGCTTGTTTACATTGCTGATTTGCATACATTCCTTGCATTTTCCTGACTTTACTTTGCTGCCGGTCTGCCATGCCGCCCTGCCTCGGACCCAGCAGACTATAGACTGAAACCTCTGCAGACTGTGAGCTAATAAACCTTTCTTCCCCTAACTTTGGGTGTCGAGTGTTCTGTCCCAACAACGAGAGAAAAGTAACTAAAACACTCTGTTTATATTTATTAATTATATCCTAAGAAATTCAAAGGTGAATATTTTCCCCATATGAAGATGTAGAATATATTTTAAGTGGTAGTTAGTGCATAAACATGAAGAATTCTGCCAATATAGATTACACCAGAGCAGACTGCACCATTATTTATAGGCCAACTGTCTGAAGAGAAAAATAAACTCTTAAAAAGTTGCCACGAAAATATTTTGAGATACGCTAAAGTGGAAAATTCTATAGATAGAAAGATAGGCAGATAGATAAACAGGCAGTTATATCTGATTCAATTGCTTTAAGTGAAAATGATCACAGAGATCAGTGACTAGGCAGGCATGACTTACCCTTTATTGAGGATATAACGATCAATGAGTTACATTGATATGTCTTTTTTATGAACATGCTCTTTTTTTTAGAAATTTTTAATGAGATGGTAAAGGATATTTTCACAGTATTCATCACCAATTAAAATTTTCCTAAGCAAATTTCTAACTTTAAATAAGGTTCTCATAATGTGGGTATGTATGTGTGGACATGTGTATATGTATATACAATGACTAACCAGCCTTTTTACTTTGTATTTTCCCTAAAGCATTCATATATATATATATATATGTGTATAATATATACATGTAACATATGAAATATATTTAATACTCATAGACATTAAAATATAATGCAAATTCAATTGCAACAGGTATCTTTATTTTCTATGATCTAGAAATTTATTATAGTAGCACTAAGTCATATAAAAAGCCAAAAAGGAGAAAAAAGGAAATCCAAAAAATGGAAGGAGGGAGGTGCCGTGGAGAAGAACTGTGAATACTCTTTCCTCACAGCACGGATTCTCCATGGCAATTGCTGAAGGTACTATCTCTCTCGCTGAGAAGTCAATGAGTGTGCCAGAAAATGAAAACGTGCTCTCCCAGTGTCTCAGGACACGCTCATCTGGTTGAGCTGCAACGACGGGACAAGAGCCGCAGGGCCGACACTGAGCAGGAACATGCTACAGTAGGTAACCCTTACAAAAAACAGTGGTGACGCTGAGTTCATCCTAAACCCCAGATGCGTAGCTCGGGAGTAATTTGGTGAGTTATTTGAAAAGTATAATTGCTACAAGTAACTTAATGTCACGGCTCCCACTTGAAAGAGTTTTACGTTTTGGCAAAGAAAAGTAGTCAGTGCCTGTTCAATTTACTTAACAGTCTGGATACTGTTTTGAAAACTAAAGCAGTGGCTTTGACTATCAAACCTAGGATTTGTTAAATAATCAAAAGCAAAAACCTGGCATATTTTATTGTAATGACTGCAAATATTGATATGAACTTACAGTTGCAACCTATTTTTTTCATAAAATTTTACTTTTATTTTCTAATGGAGAAAACTATATACATTCAGATACATTATAGAAAACACAAAGACAGTAAAACCTTGATTTGCAAGACTAGTTCACTCTGCTCATTATACAAAGCACTTATATATCAAAGAGAGAAAGAGAGAGAGAGGAACCAGTTGTAATCATGCGATGTTTGGTGTCACATAGTATTCCTATTGCAATATATCACTCATTTAATTAAATTAAAATTCCTTAGAAACGTTTGCTCATCTTGTATAACACTCATTGACCAAGTTTCTGCAAGTATGATTTTCCATGTTTCATTTTTCAAATAATAATAATGCTTATTTATTTAAACTAAAAGAATTCATTTTCATACTACACAATTTTTAAAATTATATCTATACAATACTGGATTTAAATGATCTGTATATTAAATATTTAGGTTGTTTCCTCCTTTTTTATTTGCTTAATTTTTCCTATTACAGGTATAGAACTAATAAATGCATTTGCATAAATTTCTGTATAAATGCTTTTTCCCTCAGAGATTTCCTGAATGTGGGAATTCCATGATTAAAGACTGTAAACTCTTAAAAATATATACTATATATTCATTTAAAAAATTGTTTCTCTGTAGGTTGGTCTAATTTTTTTTAACCAATAGGAAACTCAAAAGGAAGAAGACCAACTGATCACGGACTAAAACCATCAAAACTCTGAGTCACACTGAAGTTTTTTCTTTGCAAGCTGATTATTTTGGGTTTTTGTTTCAGTGACAGAAAGCCGATTAACACAATATCTCAGTGTTGTTTCATTTTAAGTCCTTTGCTGTGTTAATCTGCTTTTCAAAGTTGTGGCAAAATACCTGATAAAATCAACCTACAGGAGGAAAGGTTTATTTTGGCTCACAGATTCAGAAGTGTCAGTCCATGGTTAGCTGTCTAATTTCTACAGGCCTGAGGCAAGGCAGAACACCATGGTAGCAGGAGTGTGTGGCAAAGCAAATCTGCTCATCTTGAGATGACCAGAAGGCAGAGAAAGCTGATAGAAAGAGGGCAGGCACGAGATACCATCCTCAATGTCACGTCCCTGTGATCCATTCCCTTCAACTAGGCCACACCTCCTTAATTTCTATTACTTCCAAATGATGACATCAAGTTAGGAATTTATTGATGGATTAAAACTTTAGTTAATTTAGAGCTCTCATAATTCAATCACGTCTCTAAAGACTATTAACTGACAACCAAGTCTTCAGCACAAGACCTTTGTGGGACATTTTAGAGCCAAACCATAACCTTTGCTCACTAAATTGGTAATGCACTTTCCATATATTGAATGATTATATTGATCTTTTAAAATAATATATCAGGTTTTCTACTTTTCTTCTAATCTTTATAATGCCTTTAGATCCTATTTATTTTAAGTGTGCAGATATTTGATTTAATTACCTTTACTTAGGGGCTTGGCTATCTTATTTTATCATTATAGTTTAGAAAACCACTTTTAAAGTTGGCAAAGCAAACATCAGAAGAATACCTTGCCAGATCTCTACTTGATGCTAAAAATATATATAATGGGACTGGCTGATCAAACCAGTATGGAAATATGATCATACTTCTTTCATTTGTTCAATTTACATATGCATTCTTCTGCCTTTTTTATCTTAAATCAGAGGCCCCAACTTTTTCTTTCAAGTCATCTTTGAAATTGTTTTTCTGTAGCTTGTCTTGACATCATAGTTACTTGCTCACTAACTCTTAATTTAGGACCTCTAATCATGGTTTGAAGAGCAAGAAAACAGGAAGGCCTCATCAGTTCACTGGCATTTTTGAAACAGCTGTTGTTACACCAAATAATTTTGAACAACAGCCCTATGTAACATAGTGATACTGGTCCTTCTCAGGTGATACATAGACTATTTACAATTACTGCCGAGATCCTACACTGGTTTATTTATTTCACACTTACATGTTGTGTCACATCCTAAAATGCAAATATTTGCCAGGCAGAGAGATCTGCAGAATATTGGAAATTCGGTAGCATATTCAGGTCAAGAAAAACCCTCCTGACATCATTTGTGTTAGATCCAGATCACAAGGCCAAGTCTTCTCTCCTATCATGGTAAATTAACTCCTTTTAGGAGTCTTTTTATGCTGGAAAACTTTGCCCATGACCATACGAGTTAACTCCTTCAGTTTTCACTAACTTTCAAACTAGTGGAAAGTATTGAACATCTGTAACACTTCCTCCCAGAATCCACATGGCTCCTTCTACTCATCCAAATTCACATTTCTAGGATGTCTTAGCTAGCCACTTTCCTGTTGCTGGGACAAAATACTCAACAACCATCAAGTTCCATTTACACAATTCTAGGGCTTCTTTACCCTACGTCACCAAACTTTTCCTCCTCCAAACCAGTTCAAAGGCTTCTGAACCCCATTGTCAGGAATAGTCAGGTAATGACCCACTTTTCTGGTACCAAAATCTGTATTAGCCATTTCCTGTCATTGGTATAGAATACTTGACACTATAATTTAAAGGAGAGGATGAAACAGTGCTCAACCCATCGCAGCCATGAAGGGGAAGCAGAAGGGAAGAGCCAGGGACAAGAATACACTGTTTCAGGTCATGCTTTTAGTGACTCATCTCTAATCAGTCCCTACCGCCTAACTACACATCAGCTATAAGCTCATCATTGACCTAACTGATGGGTGAATACAGGACCCCCTGCCCCCAGGATCCAATCAGCTCTCAAATATGTGAGACTTTAGGGAGACAGTTTAGATCCAAACCATAGCATAAAAGATAGAAAAAATTTTAACAAGCCTAACTAACATTTCTACTACACAATTACTCCAAACCAAAGCATTTCTGCTTATCTTACATTTATATAACCGAGAGAAACAACTAAAATGACTCTTTCTAGAACATAATTTCTTAGATGTTTGCCTTTGCACTTCAATTAAAAGAGTCACAGCAATAAAGTTTTTTCTTGCTGATCATTCTGATTAGAATAATACAGTTTAAGCAAACTTAAAGGCAATTTTTAAGGTCAGTGTTGATTAGTATGAATTCTGATGACATCGCTGTTACAGAATTTACTTGGTGGAAAATATAATTAAGCATTTCAAACATCTCATCTACTTCCTCGTCTCATTTGCTTCAGTTCTAATGATTTTTCAATCTGTATTAGTTGTATACTGCTGTATTAGTTGTATACTTGTGGAGTCAATTTGTTGCCTGGGTGTGGATGGGAACTCTTTTTCCTTCTGTGTTAAATTAATCTATGGAATTTCAGGAGGCTAAAATCTGGTCTGATTTAAGCTCTATGGGTCATTATTTCTCCTGTTCTTGAGCCAGTGATACTAAGCCACCAAAAAGAATACAAAGTAAACAAATTATGATTTCTTAATTCATCCATTCTTGAATAGTCTATGAAATATCTTCTGTAAGTCAGATAATGTATGGAATTCTGAAATAAGAGTCTTGACCACAGCAGTTAAAATACTGCATACTCCAAATACTGACAGATAATGACAATGATTCAGGGATGTGTTCTGGTCCGGGTCTGGAATCTATCCCAAAACACTTATGTGTTGAAGACCTGGTTCTCAGTGCAGAAATGATTAAAGGTAGTTCCTTTGGAGGTGACTGGATCCTGAGGACTCTGATGTCATCAATGGATTAATCTCTTGATGGGTTCATTTGAATGGACTATTGGAAGTTTGTGGAAACTGTAGGAGGTGGGGCCTATTTGGAGGAAGTAAGGCATAGGGGAAATGTCCTAGAGGAGTATACAATATCTTGGCTCCAGCTCCTTCCTTGCTTTCTCTCTGCCTCCTGCCTGCCATGAGATGAGCCATTTTGCTATACTGTATACTCCCTGCCATGATGTTCTTCCTCACTACTGCCCCAGAAGCCACAGAGCCAAGTGACTATGGACTAAAACCTCTGAAATTCTGAATCAAAATAAATCTTTTCCCCTTTAAATTGTTTTGCTCAGCATTAGGAGAAAAGATTTATTTTGACTCATAGTTTCAGAGGTATCCATCCATGGTCACAGGGTGATAGTTAGCTAAGTGAAAATAGGAAGATAATGGGAAAAGTCAAATTTTCATTCTTTCTTTAATGTGAGTCTGGATTTGAGCATGTTTCCTTCTTCTCTAGGCTCCAGATTCTTTATATGAAAATTATGGAATACATTTTCAGATTTTAAAATTCTACACTTTTATGGGTAGTGAATACAAAGGAATAGAATTTTCAAATTAAAAATAAAAGTTAAAGACTTTTGAAAGTGGCACCATTTTACTTTCCCACTAGTAATTTAAATGGGTCCCAATTTCTTCCCATTCTCATATTTGTTATATTTAATTTCTTATAATAGCTAATGAGTATGAATGCTATCTCATTTTGACCGTGATTTGCATTTCCCTAATCACTAGTGATGTTGAGCATATATAGATTAGAAATGTGAGTATCTTCTTTGGAGAAATGTCTATTCAAATTTTTGGTTATTTTTAGAAATTGAGTGGTCTTTCTTTTTGCTATGAAGTTGCAGGAGCTCTTTTTATAGTTTGTATATTAAACTTTTGTCAGATGTATGGTTTGTAAATGTTCTTTTCCTATTCCATAGGTTTTTACACATTCTTAGGCATATCCTTTCATGCATAAAAGTTTCATATTTTGATGTGGTCCAATTTATCTACTTCTGTTGCTCATGGTTTCAGGGCATTATGCAAGAATTAATTGACAATTTAAGGTTATGAATATTTAAATTAATATACCAAAAAATTTTAAATCATGATCTCCTTTCCTGAGACCATATTTTTATAATAATGACAAAATAAACATCACTAATAACTACATATTAAGTACTTGCTATTTGCCAATCACTATGATAGTTCATCCTAATTTCAACCTCAGAAGACAAATTATTTTTTACATTTTACAAGTGATAAAATAGAAGTTTAGCAAGGTACCTGCCAAAGTTCAAGGAAATAGTAAATATAGGCAGACTTTTGTTGGAATATTAGTTCTGCTTCCCACTAGCAGTGAGTCATATACGTAGAATCTACCACATATTACATGCCTCTCATGTATCAAATATTAGCTAAAAGCTTCATATACATTTATAATATTCATTTTACAATAATCCTGTAAGTTAGATGTCATTATCTCCTTAGTATGAATAAAGTCAAAGTATGTGGTATCACAATCGTTAGTGGGTGAGTTTTGGTTCTGGAAGGAAGATTTGATAGTTGATATAGGTTTTCCTCTTGCTTCTAGGATGAAGGTTTGAAAGAATTCTCTTTGAGCTTTAGTTTAAGGGCAAAAAGAATCCAAGATGATTCTGTGTACTGATTGCATACCTTGTTCTTGACAACATTTTCAAGATAGCTTTAAGTATTCTGTAATTGATGAGCTAACCAATAAATAATAAAGATCAATTTCCCAAAAATATAGTACTTTGTAATTAGCAATATACACAGCCAGAGGGAAATCATAGCTATAGTTTTCTTACGCTAAAGTGGTCTGTAATTATTTCCACCTTGTTGCTATGTAGTAAGATATTCTTGGGAGTTATGGTACTACTGTAGCATACTATTACCACAGAGGCTATATTATGCCCTGTTTCCTCCCCTATTCCTAGGTAAACTGGGTTCTTACTGAAGCCTTTTGCTTTCATGAGTTTAAATTTTAAGTGAGCTCAAACCTCTGAGTATGATATGGGTTGTTGACTTAAATACAGGCTTGACTTTAAGTAAGCTTGACTAATTTTCACCGTACAATTTCATCTTCCTTAGATTTTATTTTCATTGCATTGATCAAAGGACTTTTTATATAATTATACATTTATATATCATTTATCTTCCACATACTCCATCCCATCTCTCTGACCGTCTCCATAATCCAGCATCATTGAAATACGTATTTTTCAGATGTAGGGGCTTTCAGAGTCATTTGAGGTTTGGAAGTTCTTTAAATAATAAATTGCTACTGTTACACTTTTTTCCTCCGTTTTATTCATCTTCTTGTCAAACTGAAGATTTAAGTGCAAAACAATAACCTACCTACTTAACTGAGGTAGGTTTATTATTATTTTGGAAGACCTAAGACTATTCCAATAGATCCATGTTCCTTGCATTTCTGCCTCCAGTGCCAGATGTCCGGCAGGGATTTATTCCATCTGCATCCTTCCTTCCCCATCCCAGATGGTCTTTATGCCCAAGTTGCTACCTTATTGTGTATGAAAAAAGATCTCCTACACTTGCTAATGTTAGACTTCTCAGTGTTAACCTAAATGTGTTTATATTTCATAGTTTAGTCTTATACAATTTCCGTTTTATGTAATTAAATCTGCATGTGCAAATGCTTATGTCATAGCTGTGAACGTTCTTACTGGAAAATTATAAACCAGTGAGGAAAGTATGAATTGTTGGGGGCTTACTCTTATTTTTCTTGATTTCACTTTATATTCTTTCAGTCTTCTTTAGTGTTTAAATCTGATTTAACTCCTGAAGTCTGATTCAGTCACTGCTATACATGGTCTTTCCATCGTTCATAATGTTTCATGGAAGATACTGAACCTTTACATTTTGTTCATTTTTCTCTCAGGGAAAAAATGAGATTAAAGATATCTTTCTTGGAAAAAAGTTTTGAAGTTGTTTTTTCTCTATTAATTTGAAGGAATCATCTTATCTTTACTCCCTTTATTTAAACATAATTTCAAAATGTAATGCACTTCTTATAGCTAAACAATATTCTATAAACAAGTATAAATTTAATGTGCTGAGTGGGAAAAGAGAGGCAAAAGCATGGCTTATTTATATGTTTCTGTAGCTTCTATTTCATTGCCTGAAGTCCAACTTTCTGTGAAAACGTTTGATTCATTTATTCATTTATCCATTTATTCATTTATCTATTCATTCATTTATTCAACAAGTTTTTGTTGGATCCTGTAATGATCCAGCCCTTTTTCATGCCCTTGGCATTTGTCACATGACAGACAGAGACTTTGTTTCTATTCTACAGAGGAGAGGGAATATGAAATTTAAGAAACACATATTATGTGTTATTATTATATTTATAGACTAATATTATATATGTGTGATAACACACATGGGAAAAGTACAAGTAGAATGAGGTAAAATATCAAATACTAAAATATAATAGAGCATACTGGAATATTAAGTAACAAGTATAGATCTCTTAAGAAAAAAAAATTCAAGTAGCAGCTTCAAGGAACAGGATAGCCAAGTAGCTATCAAGGAGAAGCATTTCACCTCTAAAGAAAGATTGAGCAAGTTTTCTATTGCTGCACTATACATCACCACAAACTCAGCAAATTAAAACAATACCTATGTCATATCTCACAGTTGTGTGGTTCGAAGATCCGGATAGGCTTCCCAAGAGCCTCTGTTTGGTCCCACTAAGCCCAAGGCAAGGTTTTAGTCAGAGGGTCTGAAGAAGAGTCCACTTTTCAGCTCACTCTCCTCATTGGTAAAATTCTGTTCTCATGGTTGTAGGACTGAAGTCACCATCGTCTCGCTGGAGACAAGCAGGGATCTTGATCAGCTTCTGGGGACCACTCTGCAGCCCCTCCGTTCTAGTAACAGAATTGCCCTCAAGACAAATCCTTCTCAGGCTTCAAGTCTCCCCGGATTCCTTCTCTACTTTCTTCCAGAGAAAATTTCCTACTTTAAAGAGCTCGTATAATTACATTAACTCTACCTAGTTAATCTTCCTCTTCAAAGCTAACTGATTAGTAATCTTAACTGCATCAGCAAAATCCTTTGTTTGCCAAATAATGAAACACGGTCACGGGAGTGAGGTGTCGTCTTAATCACAGTTTGAGATTAAAGCAAGATATTTTGGGGACTAACTTTAGAAATCTTCCTATTACAGGTCCTGAGGTAGCTATATCCAAGGAACTTCAAGAAGACAAAGGCAGCTGGAGAGAAGCTCAGAAGAGTGCAGAGGGCCCTCAGTTGTCTGAACTGTGTGGCAAGAGCTCTCTGGGTTAATGGACAGTGCTCATTTGGGACTTTCTTAAGAACTTTCAGTCTTCCATGGGGTGGAATATGGAGCTATTAGAGGATTAAGAACAAAGTTGGGTGTTTTTTTGTTTCGTTTTGTTTTAATATTCTTCTTACTTGTGGAGAAATACATTGTACAAAAGAATAAAGTGTATAATTTTCTTTGACCAAATGTTTCTGAGTATTTTATAATAATAAGCAGCTTTTAGTTCTTATAATTTATTTCTAGTGTTCACATTAGAAATAGATTCCTTTCCTGAAATGAGATAACTACAGAATTTATTTTTAAAATTCTATTTCAATGGAACTAAATGAACATTTATAAAGCAAGCAAGTCTGACAGAGTCGGTTCTCAAGAGAAATATTTTCAGCTTATATTATCAGATTCTTTGTCATAGTTATCAGTTTTTTTCTTTATATTTTCTTCTTAGAGTTTCTTTTCATTTGATTAAAGTTTTAGTAGCTATATTGACGATAATGTCAGTGACTGTGACAGCAGTGAGTAGCGCTTACTAAACGCACGCTCCTGGGAGACGGTCTTATCAGCGTTGCTTCCGTGACTCGGCAGTTCGCGCAACGATCCCTGAGAGGAAGTAATAGAATCGTCTACTTTTCATGAGATGAAGACATTGTGGCACGGAGAGTCCAACATACCTGGCCAGGTTATGTTTGTCTGTTTCACTCTACTAACCATTTCACTGGAATATTTGAATATGTTATGTTACATATCTTGAAATGTACATAACAACAAATTATTTTAAAATAATAACAAAATTTAGCTCAGAGGTAAAGCATTTGCACAGCAAGTGTAAGGTCCTGGGATTGGTCCTCAGCACCAAAAGATATTTTTTAATAAGGCAAAAGAAATTTTACTTTGGGTCACAGGGATATTATTACAAAATGAAATACGTGTGATGCATCACGTTTAAACTTTACAACCCCTTGCAAATATCAGTTAAGGAAGATACTATGGTCATCACTCTTCTGCCTCAACAACAAAAAGTACAACGTTGTATGAAAGTTAAGTAACTTTCCCACATTCAGAGGGCTGTTACGTGGCAGAGTCTGACCCGGACATTTGTCCTCCGCTTCTAAAGCCTGCGTTCAGTGCCTCTTCTTAGCACTTTCTGTCCTGAGGACACAGATGTCAGGGTGGAGGTCGCCTTGAACAAGGTTTATATTGACAAACTTTTCATGAAGATGGCTTTGCTGACCATACAGTGTCTATTGCTACCATTCAGTTCTACGTTTCGTAGTGTGAAAGCAGCTAGAAACAACCACGAATGGCTGAGGGTTGGCTGTGTCTAAATAATATTCACAAAAATAGGCACTGGGCCAAGTTTCCCTTTAAGAAAGAATAGAAGTCTCCCACTACTTTGCAGCTCAGAGAACTAACAAACCTATTGCATGCAACAGCATACAAGAATCCTTACCACACTGTGCACAAGATCAGATGCAAAGGAGAACATCCTATTTAAATTCATTTACATAAAATGCGGTAACAAGAAAATCTGTTCTGTGGCAGTAGAAGGTAGAAGAGTGCTTATCCTTGTGAGAACAAAGTGACTAAGGGGCAGAAAGGGAGATGCCTGAGATGCTGTCAATATTTAATTTCTCATTGTTGGTATCATTCATATATCTCTGTTTACCGTGGAAATTAATTGATCAATTTACTCAGAATATGCAGTTTGTAGATTTCAATAAAACAGGTAAAATACAATTTAAAAAGATTATGAATTGAAAAGAAACTTAATAAAACCACTCCATTTTCTGGAATACTGAGGTGGGTACTAATGCGCATTGACATGAGAATGTGTGAAATGTTTGGGCAGAAATGTAGAAAGTGCATCATTTTCATAAGGAAAATAAAAGCAATACATTTTGAACACTTATTAGTTTCTAGGACTTGGATTAATTTCATTACACATATTATCTGACTGATCTGTGAGTCTACACCAATTCATAGGTAATGTTCTTAGTGTTGTTTTTATAGTTGAAGAAGCTGAGGCAAAAAAAGCTGCATATGTTTTCCATAGTCATAAAGCTTGCTAGTGGTAGGAAAGAATACCAATGAGTCAAGAGAAGAAGAATGAAAGAAAGAAAAAGAGAAGATGCTGAGCATGATTAGAGATTTGTGAAAGTGAAGACTGGACGCCAGTCAGGGAAATGCCAGTCTTTCATAATAGTCAGTTAATTTTTAATAGACAATTCATTTTCTTACATACACAGCCAAGCAAACACCCTATCACCTCTGGACTGTAAAGAGGAAAATATCCCAGATACCCCCATCAGTGACCAAATAACTGAATAATATCAAACTGATCTTCTGAGAGTTTGCCATAAGAATAAGCCCCTAACGTACATGTCACTGTTCTAAATTTGGGTTATCAGGTTTTTATTTTTAAGATATCATTATTCCTCTGGATTTCCATTGCCCTCCCCCTTTGCCCTCTTGTTCCCTTGAACACCTTGGTACAGTAACTTCATGTAGTTGTGATTTAACGCTGCATCTATGTGGTTGTTTACATGCTTGCTGTCATAAGCAAAAGGCACAATGTATTGTGGTCTGTAAGCTTGTGTAATGGCCTGTAAGTTTGTGTAATTTTGCATAAATTTTAATAAAAATCTATTAAAAAAAGAATAAGCCCCTAATTATTTCACATTCTACTTCATCCAATCTGGAATACATCTTTCTCAGACTGTATATAGTATCTACTCTACAATCTCCACAATGTTAAGGATTTCTTAATCCACATTTCTTAATTGTATCTAATCACCATAACTGGGCATCTATGAAACTCTGAATTTGGGAACAGTGGGATTGTTTTTAAGTCTTACCTGACTTGCTTTTCCAAATATTTCTTTTTATGTTTTTTATCAGAAGAGAAAGGACTACCCAGCCCTCCCTACCTAAAGAGATACCAAGGGTTCACTTTCTGCCATTTCAAGTTGTTCATTGCATTTTACATACACCACTGTCACTACTTACTTGTTTGGTTCCTTGTTTCTGTATTTTCAGAAGGTCTAACTACAATATGAGCTCAATGAGATTAGTAACTCGTCTTATTTAGCCCTGTAGTATACCTTTCAAAGTGCCAGGCAAAATATCTAAATTTAACAATTCAAATATTTCTTTAACACACGAATGAATAGCCAAAACTATATATATGTATTTTTTTTCCTTTCTACATGTTTAGATTTAATAGATAAACTGCATCTTAGATTATCGAAATACCATCAATCACTTGGTATCCCTAAGATTTCAGTAAGAAATAAAGGGTATTTTTATAGAAAGTGTAAAGGCTTTGGCAATTAATAAAAACAAGTATTCACAGGTGGTATTCTAGTCATCGTTCCCACTGGCAGTTGGAACATTGGAAAAAAAAAAGAAATATATGAGACTAAAAACACTAGATATGAAAATCAAATTTTAAATATGTGCATTTACAAATTATGACTCAAGGTACCAGGGTGATTCATTCCATCTCTTGCCAATAAGCTTTGTATGAGAAAAGCATTATTCCAGATATAGATGACTTAATAATGAGGAATTTAAACTGAATTTATAAATGGATGGAAAAATACTTATAAGTAAACACATATGTCTAGTCACTACGTAAATATTAAGTTTAACATTGCAAAAAAGTTGAGGAGGTAGTCAGAAATTCACAGAAGAAAACAATATTGTGATAATCCTTGAGCTCAGGTATGAAACTTAAATTCTAGATACACATATATGTTGAAAAGAATGGTTAATAACAATAGAGAGCATCCATCTCAGCTTACTGACATCATCCTTTAGAAATCAAATTTAGATGTTAGACTGGGCATGGGAATGTGTGGAGGAGGAACAAGCAAAATTGTAAAGAAACAGACGTTCAAAGAATGGACAAGGGAGAGAAGTGAGTTCTTGGTAAAAAAAAATATATATATATTTATAATAGTATATATATATATATATATAATAGTATATGTATAGGACTTGAACACCAAAAAACAAAACAAAACAAAACAAAACAAAACTCATCCTACAGAGACTGTTAGTAAGATTTAAGTGAAAGCAAATGAAGGAGAGCGCAGATAGGAATGTCCTACCTACCCAGATGAAGAAAATGTTGTCATCAAAAGAGCAGAAATGTTGAAAAAAAAAAAACCTGTGTGGTCTGTAAATTAGAAGGTAGTACTGCCCTAGTGTCAACTTCTTCATTGTGAATTGGAGTTACTGAAGAGAATCTACTTGTTTTGTGGAAAAACATACTGAACTGTTTAAGTGTAAGGGAATTCACTACCCTGCAGTGGCTCACAAAAACTACTTTCTACAGAGAGAAATGTACATACAGATATATGGAATTTTATGTAATTGCTGCAATGTTTCTGTCTCAAATTATGTCAAAATAAAAAATACGGTACATAATTTAGAGATGAAAGAACTGTTTTCCTGTTTTAGATCACACCTAACTAGCATTATAATCATGAACAAATTCTTTACTTCTCTGGGGCTAAGTGACAAAATGAATTTAATATTTATTTCTAGATTCATTTTGATGTTCAAATGAAATCATACGATGCTTTCCAAATTATATAGAACAACCTTCTCAACACTGCTGTTATTATAGCATGAGTCTGATGGAAACTTTACTATTCCCAGAGGGAAGACAGAGTTGCATTAGGAAATTTTCACACTCTAGGTATCTGCTGAAGAAGTCTATTTTTCAGCTAAAGACAGTTTTACCTTGAGTGGTAACAATTAAGTCTCTTGAGGATATAATAAATTACTAAGGGAATTGAATTCTGATGCAAATGAAGGAAATTTGTAAAAAAGTTAAAAAAATACTAATATTTGTAAGGTAGAAATACAAATGCCAGGTGTTTAATATGGGAAAGGAAAGGGGTACATATCCTTAAACTTGTAAAGTTCAATTTACCAAAGGAAAAGTTACAAAATAGTTTCAATTTTTGGACACAAATCATGATTGTAAAAAGGGAATATCCATATTAATGTGTGCAACACATCCTGTCTGTACAATCTCAAATTATTTAGATAAAGATAAATGATATAAAGTAATAGCATGTAAAAGTCTCTGTGCATTGTTCTGGGGCTACAGCTGAGTGGCCGAGCACTTGCCTAGCATGTATGAGGTTATTGGTTCAATCCTCAGCACTGAAAAATAAATAAATAAATAAATAAAACCTTTCTTAATAAAGACATTTTCAGGCTGGGGATTTAGCTCAGTGGTTAGAATGTTTGCCTTACAAGCACAAGGCCCTAAATTTGATCCCCAGCACCAAAAAAACCCCACAAAAAAACCAAAAAAAAAAAAAAAACAAAAAAAAAACAAAAAAATCCCATAAAGACATTTTCTTAGGGAACACATCTCTTAGCATCTAAAAGAAGTTGAAAGCGTAGAACTCTTGTGATAGAGAATGTGGATGTTGGCCTTTGGGAGCTTACAGTCTAAACATCATTTCACATCTGATCATTGTATTTGATAAAATTTTATCTCCAGACTTAAAATCCTAGTTGCGGGAGGCACTAAACCTGTTTCATTTAAAATCAAAATGAAACTTAACCATGTTCAATTTTTTAAAATAAAACAGAAGAATAAAATATAGACTGTAACAAAATAATCTAGCCAGATTCCAAGCATATTAGATAAACTTTTTGATGCAGATGAAGAAAAGGAGGAGCTGATCTAGATAATTTTGGAAATGACTGGAAGCTATAAGACTGAAGGCAAAAAGAATTGTGCAAAAGCACTATATTCCACTTTGTAAAGCTGATTCTCACAAGTGTAAGCGATAACTATTCTAAAACCAGTGTGCTATATATTCACAGAAATTTTTAAAAGAAGTAAATGAATGGTAGGTGGTAGAAGACAAGTTCTCACTGCTGGAATGAGAGGTTCAATATGAGTAAGGGAGAGAAGGTTAAAATGGATTATGTGACATTGGATTAGAATTCAAGACATCAATGTAAACTCTTATTTAATTCTGTGAAGTATGTTATTGGAATTTTGATTGGAACTGCATTAAATCTGTATAGTAATTTAGGAAGTATGGCCATTTTCACTATATTGGTTCTTCCTACCCACGAACATGGGATGTCTTTCCATTGTCTGAGATCTCTTTCAATTTCCTTTTTTAGAGTACTGTAGTTTTCAATGAAAAGATCTTTTACTTGTTTTGTTAGATAGATTCCTAAGTATTTCATTTTTTTCGATGCAATTGTGAACGGAATAACTTCTGTTATTTCTTTCTCAGTGAGTTTGTTAT
>PVJO010003988.1:0-115347 GCA_004026905.1 Hystrix cristata
ACTTACAAATTTAATTTCTAATCTTAGGTACACTAAAAGATTATGTTTGCTTTGCTGGAGTCCTGAGACTTCTCTTTCTATTTTCAATAGAAAGAAAGAATCCATGAGGATTTGGCAATTATATCTTCAAGGCAACAGAAGCAGTCTTTGCTGATAAACTTGAAAAATTGATGGTTTGTGCTAGCTGAGATGCCAACACAAGATTTCAGAAAGCAGAAGACATTTATTCTTTTGCTTTTTTTGGATGAATGAATGAATGGACTGTCTCACTCGAATGGGTCTTGGAAGTAGAAATGTGAGAATTTAAGGAAAAGGAAGTGTTTCAGTCAAAATAACCCAAAATACCCACTTCGACTGGAGCTTGGGGGTGCAGATCTTCCCAGCACGGAGGCCCTGACCTCTGTTGCTGATTCCTTCTGCTCTGAAGTGTGAGATGGGGCCATAAACTCAAGACAGTGACAAAGGAAGGACACAAACATCCCCTTGTTGTCAGGGGCCCATCACCCCGGGCAGGGCTTTCTCTGTGACACAGCGCCAGCATGTTCCCAGCCCCAAAGCCTCTCTATGTCCCATGGCCAACACTGAAGACTTTACCACTTCCTACTGGCTACATTTTATAGGCAACAAAGTGTAGGTTAAGTGAGAGGTGGCAGGAATGAACAAATGTCATGAAATTGTTCCACAGAATGAAGGAGCATATTACGAATGGGATCTAAATTTCTGAAGTAGCCAGACTCCATTCAGCAGCAAATCTGGGCCCTTTCCTGATAAACCTGTCTACCCCTGTCTAAGTGGGGAATAAGGAAAGAGTTGAAGAGAAGGATACTTGACTTTCTCACTAGAGGGGTCGGCTGCAACCCCAGGCACCTGGACACTTTGTCCTCCCTCAAAGGGCCAAAGCTGCTTTGTTCCAGCACTTTGGAGCCACAGAAGATGGAAAGCAATGTTTTCCATCTTGTCTCTTATATGATTTTATATGTCAGTGTTATGATCAAATACTGTTGAAGTGTTTCTTCCAGATGACACAGTCAGCGCAGGGGTCAGGATCTGCGTCACACTGCTGTCTCCATTTCTGCACCCTGCGCTTCGTGACCATCTTGAGAAAGGGGTTACTCGCCTCTTATGCTCCAACCGTCTGCTCATGGCAGCACATGGCTTCCTCTTCAACACTACTAAGTCCTCCTTAATTTCAGGAGACCAGCTAGGTCGGGTCCCTACCATGTTAATTACAGGAAACCAAGAAAGCCAGCAACTCTTCCATCTGTCCATTCTAATTCCGCTCTCCTATTTCTTACTGTAGGGTCTTTAGATGTGCTTTTTGTGACTATCTTGATGTCCTAAATTGATTCGAAACACTTAGCTTTCAAGGGTATTTTTACTTTGAGGAAGAGCCAGCAGTCACAGTGCCAGATCCAGTGAAAAATGTGGATGAGGACACAGCACAGTATTTTTAAGGGCTGTCTTTCTGTTGGATGGCACTTGGCAGCAGCGTTCACTAATTCTTTAGTCTCACCTCACAAAGGCACTCACTGAAGAGAACTTCCAGAACTGTTGCAGGAGGTGGCAAGAATCATCAGTGTGTGTGCAAGGAGGCAGAGTATCTTGAGGGGGATTAATGTGTATTTTACTGTAATAAATTTTTTTTATTAAGCACACATCATGTTTTGATCAATCCTTGTGTGTTGGTGTTTATATTTGCATCTGTATATGTTTGTATTTGTGTATGTTTCTTGTTTGCAGGTGTAATTGCATGTGTGCTGTGTATTTGTATGAATGCTTGTGTTTGTGTGTGTGTGTGTGTGTGTGCACGTGTTCATGTGTGAGGGACCTCTGAGTGCAGAGACTGGTGGGGGGAGACTGGTGGGTGTAGCGGCCTCTTGGGGGAGGAAAGGGTGGCCGCGTGTACTACGGTTTGGGTCATCAGTGTGCCCCAAAAGGCCCCTGTGTTAAAGGTGTGGTCTCTAGGGTGGTGCTTTTGGGGGATGGTGGAGCTGTGGGGGGTCGTTGGGGGTGTCCCCTTGAAGGGAATTGGGAGACCCAGGTCCTTCTGCTTATCTCATTTGGTTTCTTAGCAAAAGGTGAGTGGTTTTGCTCTATTACATGTTCCAGTTATGATGAGCTGCGTCACTGCAGGCACAAAGCTGAGGGACTAATCAGCGAAGACCTGGGTCCTCCAGAACCATGAGCCCAGACAGCCCTTTCTCTGGACAAGCAGATGATGTTAGGTGTTTGCAGTAGTGGCTCATGCCGACTGAGGCTCAGTGAACTTGGAGGAAGATGCTGGCTTGGGGAGATTGATACTGCGTGAGAACATCTTCTGCACGTGCTGTTCGTGTTTACCACGTGCACTTGCTTTATAGCGCGTGTGTGAAACACAGTGAAGCACGACAGAGCACACTGGCCGTGTGTCCCTGTGTCTGTGGGATTAGTCCTCCCCTGACGCTCCTCTGCCAGACGCTTCCCCCACACTGCTCACCTGTGTCCTGCAGCACCTGCCTGCTCTCACCGTGACCCTTGCACCTGCACCACCCACTTCCTCCAGGTTTCCAGCTTTCCTGTCACCTGGTAGGTTGTCGCTGCCTGCTGGGAGTCATTTCAAGGCGTGGTGTCTTTGAAGCCATGCTGGGCATATCCAGCAGAGTCGGCTTTCCTACCTTTTCTATTTCTTAGGAACTTTCCTACACTCTGTGTACAGCATGTCTTTGTATTTTACTTTAAGCTGTAAATAAAAACATCATATTATTAATTTGTAGCACAGCATATAACACATATCAGGTGCTCATTAAATGCTGAGTGAATCCAAATTGCTTTTATCTCCAGGGAAGTGGCATGTGAATGAGAGACACCAGCTTCACATTGCAGCGGTAGGTGCAGAACTGCTGTTTCATGTGATTGGCAATAGGAAATGCACAGGCGCAGGAAGTGTGTGTAAGGTCAGTAGGCTGGGGACATGTGTGAAGAAATTAGGGCTATAGATACTAGAGTATTCTCCACTTAATTATTTGAATTGTGCATTGTGGTTTAGTTCTTATATGTTCAAAATAAAAATAGCTCTTCTTTTTGGGAAATTAACTTTTGGCAAAACTAATGCAGAATAAATAAATCCTAATCTAAATAGCCTCTGACACTCTTGATCATTGAAATTATTTTGAAATAAGAGCAGAATTACATACAAAACTATGCACAACAAAACGACTGAAAGGAGACATTCCAAAATATTGACAGAGGAGCTGGGTATGGTGACGCACACCTGTAATCTCAGCACTTGGGAGGCTGAGGCAGGAGGACTGCTGTCTCCACACCCAGCCTGGCCCCACTGAGAGAGGACATGTGTGTGTGTGTGTGTGTGTGTGTGTGTGTGTGTGTGTATGTTGCAGGCTATCCTGTCTTTGTGGTGAGCAGTGACCCCACTCAGACTACCCCAGTAGTTTGTTATTCAACCAGTTCTGCACTTCCCATGAGTTCCCTTAGGGTCTCATGGCCCACTTGAAGCACTTCGCCTCGCATGGTTTTGGGGCTTGAACACAGGGGTGTTCTACCACCAAGCTACAGCCCTGTACTTTCTAATTTTCTCTTTTTAATTTTGGGACAGGATCTTGCTAAGTTGCCAAAGTGGATCTCGAAATTGTGATCCTCCTGCTTCACCTCCCTAACTGCTGGGATTACAAGTGTGCACCACCCTGTTGGGCTTAGGCACTTTACTATAGAAATATTTTCTAATATGCAAACTTTGATTTTCCCTGTCTTGGGGTATTTTGATACTTTTTGTTGAAAGCAGCTCAGATGAATGCTTCTCTGGCTTACAGACACTGCTTAGGTAGTATGTTCATGTCAGCTCTTCTTGGGTAGCTCTTTCATTCGCTTAAAGGGAGAATATCACACAATGTCAGGAGCAAGTATAAAAGCCCCCACCTGAGACGTTTTAGAAGGGAAAAGTCACTAGCGCCTTTTCTCCTCGCAGAATGCATACTAACAGCTCCAAAACATATTTTAGCATTCACCTTGATCATATTTGTCACAGCCACAATCCCAGCTCATTGAAATGTCTTTTGAGTGAACTTAAATGTGAGTTTTTGGAGACGATGCAAACATTTAAACCAAATATAACAAATCCATATTTTCCCAAGGAAGTCATAATTGGGCTAGAGTCATGTTCTTCAGCAGCACGCTGAGGCACAAGGAGGCCCCAGCCCCAGCTGATGAGGCCGGCTCTGCGTCTGCGCTGGTTCAAACAGTACAGCTGCTAACATAACATGGTTAAATCGAAACCTTTTCGAATTAAGAAGTAATGATCGCAGTGTCTATTAGTCCCATGAGTTTTGCTGGTGTTAATTACTTGTCACAGTTTCTGTGTAAATGCCGCGTGGTGAGCACCATCCAGCCATCTGTGGTGAGCCCCTCGCCCGCACAGGAACGGCATGGAGGGGAGGAGAGTGACTGGCCAGCTCCACAGCTCTGTCTCACCTGCTGACACTCTGAGCAGGGTGGGGACAGCGCTGAGCAGGCTGGAGGCAGCACGAAGCTTTTTTCTAGCAGCCCTGGTCTACATTACTGCACAGGCCTGGATCAGGTCACAGCCTGGATGTAAAAGCCCCACAATGCAGGACCTCATGGCGTCACCTCTCAGAAGTCCAGCACTTGAGGGCAGGTGGAGATCCTGCTGCTGCTTGAATTTCAGTGAGAGCACAGAACGCCAGGGTCCCATCAGGGTGCCGTGACGTGCCTGGGGCTGGCTATGTGCTCCACTCTGTGAGGCGAGCCTACTTCACAGTGTCCCTGACCAGGTCTCCGAGGGAATGACAAGACATTACCTGCCTCCATGACTGGATGGGGAGGGCTTTGCTAAGGCCATGGAAAAGGCTGAACTGTGTTAGAAAGCTTCATTTGACCAGTGAGTGACATTCATTCTTCCAGGTACAAACTCCTAGTTTTCCCAGGGAGATTGTGACTAAGTGTGAGGTGCTGGACCAGGCTCTAGGTGGCAAGTGGTGTGTGAGGATGCAGAATTTGTCATGCAGCCCCACTGCTCATTGTGTTGCCACTACAGTGATGGCATTATCGTTCCTTAACAGATTCCAGGAACTGGTGTACAAAGCCTTCAAGACATGAAGTGGGCCTGAGCTGTGGTCCCAGACCAGGAAATACTGGCAGGAACAGCTGAGTCACACAGCATCAGGAGATTAGAATTCCACCCAGACAGTTCAGGTCACCACAGATCTGGGCTTTTTGTGTTCCTAAGATCCATGAGTCAGGGTGATAAGAGAGGGCAGATCAGGGTTGATCATCCCCTGTGGTTCCACTCCACATGCGGGACACGCAGTGTGCAGCCCAGGCAGGAAGCAGTGTGTCCTATGGACAGTGCTGGCTCTGTGTGTGGATCCCGGGAGGAGGACGGGCTGAGCATGTGAGGGGACTGCCTGTAGGTCCTTGGATTCTCCCAATCGGGCTCCCATGGAGCTCAGTCCTGTGAACGCTCCCTGCCTCAGCTCTAGGACCCGGCCTGAACTGCGTGCGGGAGCACTGTGGACTTCCCTCTGGTGTCTGGGTCCTGGCTCTAGGAGATCAGCTCACCTTTTCTCACCTGTGGGCCTCTCCACCTTTTGTTGCTGATGTCCAGAGTCCAGATCGTTGCTCCACACACCGGGGGTGATCAAAATGGAAAGGTGGGCTTGCAAAAACACCGTGATATATCCTCTTCCACCTTATTCACTGACTCTGGCGAGCTGTGATTTCTCGCCCTCCTCCAAAGTTAAAAGGACCATGAAGGGTAAATGGTTTGAATCTATTCAGGACATGGAGACAGCTAAGACAGCACGGCTGAAGACTCTCATGAAAGAGGACTTGCAGAACTGCTGCAGAAAATGGCAAGAATGAGGGAATAATGTTTTGGAAGCAAGCAGTAGTATATTGTGGGAGATTAATGGCAATGTGTCTTTTACTTAATATTTTTTGAAAAAATTTAAACATTCACTGTGCTTTTCAATGACATCTGAATTGTGCTGTGTTTTTCCTATGGTCTGTTTTCTTGGTTGCTTCAGATAGGAAGAGTAGTTGCTGCCATTTAATGTCCTCTGGATGTGAAAGAGACACTTCTGGCTTTTTGTATTAGTGATTGGCCTTGGCAGAAGATTAATAGCTTGTCAGGCACTCTTTTTAGTGGGAAAAGAAGAAACAGCTCCAATTCATATGAACAAAACATGAAGCATTTCCTACACATCAGTTGGTCCACTATATATTGAGGAGTTGGGTGTACGACTTGGGGCTTCACATTCTGTCTCTTGGGAAGTGTCTAGCATTGCCCGGCTTGGCCCAGCTGCACTCTGCACAGGTGACGAGGACATAGCAACAGAAGAATGATCTTTTGCCCGTGTACAGTGCTGTGAGCTTGAGGATGTTAAGGCCTGCAGAAAGGCACTCACAGCCCACTATGGGTGGCGTAGACAGACACTTTGTTGATTAATCTTCACACTAACCTACACTGTTATATGATTTCAGAGGTCGTTGGCTCACAGCCGTGAGAAAGCTTCTGCGACGGCAAGCTTCAGATCAGGGTTAGAAATGTGAAACCACCCACTGGCGGATGCAGAGCCGTCTTCTGTGAACAAAGATCTGACTCATAGTCTTTGCTTCCAACTTCACTGCTCTCACATCCACAATGGTCTCCAAATTTTAACTTCTTCTAACTTCAGCTACTTATTCCGGGATTCCTCTGCTGCTGTGAACTCCCAAGTCAGGAGCCGAGTGCTTCTTTCCAATTTCCGCTCCGGCTGAAATTCTCCTGTCCACATTTCTTCCCACTGGCTGTGTGGATGGGGGCCAGAGCCCCACTGCCTGTGCTCTCATCCAGTCGAAAACACAGCTGAACTGTGTCCAGTGATGGGATCACGGGTGTATCACTTTGCCGAACTCCGTCTCGCTGTTACAGAGGGCTGAAAGGGGGAACTCAGCTGTCAACAGTACGGGGGTCTGGCTGTGCCTAGATCAGCGTTCCCACAGTCCAGCTTCTCCCCCTGCCCCCTGCCATCCCAGCCACAGCTTCAGCCCAGGGTCATCAGGGGCTGCCTGGATATGTGGGGAACAGCAGCAGGATCCCGGCCTTCCAGGCTCTCAGTGGGGGCCTGGGCTCTTGTGACTTCTGTTCCTGGCAGGGCAGACGTGAAAGTCAGAGTGAGGACACCATGTGGGCATACTACCACTTGTTCTTCTCTGCTAGACTCTCTTCTGGCTCTTGGGCCGTGGTCACCCACAAAAAGAAGCAAAAATTCCTGTTTGAATCTAGTGGAAAAGCTCTCAGGGACTCTAAAATTCTGGGTGATTCTAGGCAGGAATAGTTAATCTAATTTAGAGCCCTGAACCCCTGTGATAACTCAGTGGCGATCCAAAGACACTCTCTCCAGAAAAATATCCACACGTTCACATCTATGTCTTTATGTATCATCAGCAGGTTTAGACATTCCAATGTTGATTCTAAAGTAGGAAGCCCTTGAAGTTGGGGATTTAGCTCAGTGGTAGAGGTGCTTACCTAGCAAGCACAAGGCCCTGAGTTTGATCCCCAGCACCCCCTACCCATAAATAAATTAGGAGGCCCTGGAGGTTTTTCACTTCTAAATACATAAGACGAAACAACTTATAACACTATGACCAGGGAAAATTTTTTATTTTTCTATTTTTCAGTAACTTCAGAAGTCATAACAAAATGGACATAAGAAGCACTTTCAGGGCCGAGGGTTTAAGTCGAAAGGGCTCCTCCTGAGCGCCCTTCCCCAGCATCAGCTCCTCTGCAATCCACCTGCTCACAGAGGTGCCTAGGTGACTGTGTGAAGAGGAAGGTCATTCCAGACCAAAGCATGATTTACACGGTTCATTACTGACCACAGAGTAGCTCCTCTGAACAGAGAACCCCTTTGCTTTCTCCTCTTTCATCTTTGAACTGGTCCCATGCAAGGTGTCCTGGTTCATTTCGTGTCAGTTTAACTGGGCCACTGGATGACCAGATGTTCACTAGGACACTTTTTTGGCTGAGCCTGGGGTTTTAGCTGACACCGACACTTGGATCAGTGGCTGAGGAGATGGACAACTTCCCTCAGTGTGGTGAGTCTTGTGTGGGTCGGGTGACGACTCAGGTAAGACATGAGGCCAAGTGTCGCCTGAGGAAGCAGGAGCCCTTCCACCTGGCTGGCTTTGAATGTCAGCTCTTCTGTGTGTTCATACTGGAACTGAGATACTGACTCTTCCTGGCTATCTGGTCTGCTGGACTTTGGATAAGAACAAAGCCCTCAGCTCTCCCTGAACTGCAGGTCAGGGGACTTCATGTGATCCCGTTTTTATAAATTCTCCTTAATCATGTGATCCCATTTTTATAAATCCTTTCCTGAGCTCATGTGAGCACACACACGCATGCGCACGCACACGCACACACACACACACACACACAAACACCCCCCATCAGTTCTGTTCTCTGGAGAGGCCTGACTAATCCTCACACTTTGCCAAGCACTTTCCAAAAGGCTCCAGATTGAGAGCGAAGGGCCTGAGACCTCTTTATGAGTCATGCGGTTAGGACATCTGGCAAAACTCAGCCTTATCACTGGCTTGCAGTGACCTTGAGAAGAAAAGAGATTCTCTTAAGCCCCTTTCTGTAGCTGTACTTTGCAAAAGGTTAAGCTTGCTCAATTTTGGGAATCATATTTACATCCATCATGCGGGCTGGGCTATGGAATTCTTCTGCCCTTTTTGTCTAAACAGTGGCTTAGACAATAAAAAGGTGCACACATGCACAGCACACAGCAGAGAGTGGGGAGCACTGTGATCCGAGGCCCAGTGTCCTCTACTTGGTTTCCATGTGCAAATTCCTGCCTAATTACAAAAATATTGTGCAGATGTCAGTCACATGAATCTGTTTGTGTAAACCTCAAGGCCATGTGCACATTCTCCCAGGTCACCACACAGTGGGTGACTCAGCACCAAGATGCTTCCCAGGATAGGGACGGCTCTGAGCAGGACCATCCTGAGGCTGGACATAGAGAGACAGGGCTGAGCAGGACCATCCTGAGTCAGGGCATGGAGGGACAGGACCGGGCGGGCCCATCCCGAAGCCTGGCATGGTGGGCGGAGCACTGTAGCACTATGGTGTCCATGCTCCTGCTTCACCACTTACTCACATGTGACATTATCATAGCGCCTCCCCCATATACAAGGTGACCATCCCAAGACCCACTTCTGGGTTTTGTGGACACCTCTTTTCCTGTCTATAATGTAGAAAAGAATGGCAGCCCTCAGGTTAGACAACGCTAAAATCAGCAGAGATCTCGAGGAGTTCAATGGCACCAGTGTGTGTGAAGGACTTGCAGAGGTGTGATGCCCACACTGTTGTTAAGCTTGGCCCTTGTGGGTGTCTCAGACCCACACCCAGGGGCTCCCAGGGGTCTCTGAGGTGGCTGCTCTTGGTTGCTTTTTTTCAGACCTTGTGCCTGTGGCCAGCTTCAGGAGGCATAAACAGAGGCCTATGGGATCTCTTTCCTGAGGAAGAAGATGCTCCTACCAAAGCCTAGCATCAGGCCCAGTTCTGGAAATGCTCCAGGTCCATCTTGTGTGCTGTCTTCTTCCTCCCTCTATTTGTTCATTCCCTGTTTCTTCTCAACACTGAGAACCTTCTACCTGGAAGTGGCACAGATGCTAGCTCACTTCTCATGTGTGAGTTTCCCCTCACCAAGAAGGCTGTGAGTCTGCAGCTGCAAGCCAGTCCAGGGACCACCTGGCTGCACCTCCTTGATTCCACAGACAAGCCCACTTTGGATTTTCTCTCTTGAAATTGTTATGTTGTGGTTTGGATTTGAAAGGCCATATGCTGAGGGATTGGTGATGGCTGATAAGCTTCTAGAAGGTAATTAAGTCATGTGGGCTAATTCTGTCTGTCTGCCTCCTGACCATGATGAAATGAATGGCTCTGCTCCTTCTTGCCCTTCTGCTGTGATGTTTCTGCTTTGGAGCCAGATGACTATGGACTGAACCCTCAGAAACTCTGAGCCAAAAGAAATTTCTCCTCCTTTAAGTTGATTTTCATGGTATTTTGTGATAGGGACAGAAAGCTGATGGAGTCCTTACTGAGCCTAAGGCCCTTTCTAGACCTGCAGTGGCTTCCCAAGATCCAAACCTACTGGCTACCCTTCCCTGTTCCTGAGGGACAGGGTCCAATTCCAAGATACTCTCAAATCATTGTGAGAAATCCCAGTGTTCACTCATAGCCCCCATAATTTCAGTTTGGCTTTGAATGCAGCCACTCTATGTTGAATACAGTTGTCCTTTCTTCTTGAAATGACAGAATGAGTTCATTGAGCATGTTGATATGTCACACCAGTAAGCAAGTTTTGTGACCCATTCTATGCCACTGAACTATGTTGATGGTGGTGACTGTTTTTCTGAAAGAAATCTCTAGAGTGGCTCCCATAAGTCAGAATATCTGACCAGTCATCTACCTTTAGGAAGCCACCTCACTTCTGTGTGTGAGAGAAGATGTGTGTGCTCTGTGTCCATTCCCTCACAGAGCTGCAGATGTGAGTTAAGGGCGTGTGTTTGATGTGGTTGATAATTTCAATCATATGCTGCAAAATGCAGTTAAATTCACGTGACATTTTTCTGCCAGCCAGCATTTCTCTAGGGTTGACAGAATGTGTAGTCTCACACTCAGAAGAGAGCTCTTTGGCTGGAGCAGGGTTGGAGTAGTGAAGCCAGAAAGCCATCCATCATGGCAGCTGCTCTGCCACAGTAAAACTGTCACAAAATGACCAATTCAGTTTCCCTGATATATAATCATTTAGTGACTTGAATAGTTCTGCAGCTGTGGTGTTAACAAAAGCATACATGACATAACCTCATGCACATCCTCCTGAGAAATATACCACAAAAATAAGCATTATGGCCTTGTTTTCAGCATTAGTAGACTTGTCAGTCTAGCTTGCTTGCCATTATGAAACATTAATCCTCACTAAAAATTGTTTCTCAGTATCCTCTGCTAGTTCATCAATTTGTCTAGTTACAATGCAAGTTGAATGAGGAACGCGTGCCACTTTTTGAACTGCACCCTCTCCTAAAAGTTCATGACAAATGTCCTCAGCAGTGGGCAGGGATTACTCTTCTCCAACAGTAAAGGGCTTCTTAGCTTTAGCAATGCAGTTAGTCACTAAAAATGATGCTGTCAGTGTGGACATAGTTGATGAAGTGGTAGCCTTTGATAACTGCTTTTGTTCTTTGTAGTCACATTTTTTCCTTTTAAATGCAGGGTGCTTGGTCGCCATGTGGCAAAGCAACTTGAATATTTCATGGCTTCATATTAGATTGCCACATATTACAGCCAGTAGGCTTGGATAATGTGAATAACCTGTTACATTGAACCCATAATTTAAATAGGACTCTTGGTATTTTGTTTTAAATATAGCTTTCTTTCTGTCGGCAGTCTTGGAGTCTTCTGCTCTCCCATCACTGGGTCCTTTTCCATTTTCAAAGATCCTCTCCAGTGATTTTTTTTATTCATTTTGGTGAGGGTTAGCTTGTGGACTAAACAAAACTGTGACTGAGATAAGTGTACAGTGTGGGAGAGAGGTACAGATGGAAGCAGTAAATACAATAATGGGTGGGCCACATATGGACTGGAATAAGTGTCAGATTTTCACTTAAAATCTGCCAACAGATGCAGTTTGATTGTCCCTTGCCACTCACTGATAGGGTTTTGATATGAGTCTGTAAGCAATTGATTTATTATGGGTTCTGTGCAGTCAAGGCTCTCTGCTAATGTTTATCTGTATTTGCAGCCACTCTCCAGTGCTAGCATCACTGCTTCAGCTCCACCTCAGATCACCAGGCATTAGATTCTCATAAGGAGAGCACAACCTAGATACCTCACACACACAGTTCACAGTAGACTTCACAGTCTTATGAGAATCTAATGCTGCTGCTGCTCTGACAGGAAGGAGAGCTGAGGTGGTGATGTGTGTGACCGGGAGCATCTGTAAATGCAGATGAAGTTTCACTTGCTCTCCTGCCCCTGTGTGACCTGATCCCTGTATGTGGCCCGGGGGTTGGGGACCCCTGCTGTTAAGGGCATCTGCTCCCCTTCCTCTCGGAATGGAGCTGGTCTGAGGGTCTCTCTGCTGTGTACAACTGGCAGAGGCTTATTTTCGAACTTGTAGACTTTGGCCTTAGATTTCTGACTTCCACCACTTTAAAACCAGAGCTTCCTCTGTGTCTTCAGAGTCTCACCCTTTCCTCTCTAGACATTCTTCTAGCACCTGGACAGATCTGAGGGCCATCAAGTTGAGCTTCTTTGGACATTTATGCCTATTGGGTATTAGGCAGTATTTCCTCAGTTCCTGCACTAGGAACATGGATAAGGATCACTAGGAAGAGTTTCTAGTGCTTGGGGACTCATACGGGTACCTGGCAGATGCTCTTTAACAGTCCTTCCTAGCCCCAGTATTTTCACCAAGGCCCCTTGTGACATTTTCCTTGACATGTTCTACATAACATCTCTTGAGCATTTCCAAGAGCACCCTGGAAACACCGAGAAACATGGGGGACAGACAGGTGGGGCTGCAGTGTGTGTGCCATCACCCAGGGGGAGGCCAACTCTGCCACTGCTCGCTTGTGCCAGCTACTCAGCCCTTTGATTCTTGGTTTCTATAAAGCATTGTCCACTGTACCCACCATGTGCTTCTCTGGAGGCATCAGAGCTAGTATGTCTGAGTGGTCAGCAGAGGTACTGGTGCACAGTAGGCATTTCATAGTGTCCACAGAGTCAAGGCCAACAAGCCTCCATCTTCTTCCTCTGTCAATGGCCCATGCTGACAGGACCGTAGACTGGGCCCCTAGTCTCCTCAAGGGAAGCTTGCTCCTACACTGCCCACTCTCTCTCTGAGCACTGTGGCTGGGTTTTTGAAAGGCCATGAATGCACCCCTGCATTTCTTTACCTGACCAGAAGGTCACAGAATCTTAGTCTGGTGGGGAAGCTGTGTCAAGCAGGAGGAGTGGCCAGGTCAGTCCCCAAGGTCATGGGTGGTACAGAGAAGTGTTCTGGAGAAAGGCATCCTGGCGTGGTGGCAGGCAGGGGGGACACAGGTTCACTGGGGTTTCTGCAGTTATTTCCCAGGGACTGTCCACACACGGTTCAAGGGTTCTGTGTTGGGGAGGGGCTGTAGGAGGGAACAGGATGGGCAAGTTGACCAGAAATTTGGGGAGAGAGAAGAACTGCGGAAGTCAAAGCTTGAGTGTGTTGACAGGACCCCTGCTTAATCCAGGTATCAGTGTGGGGAAGCCTTTAACTTGGGATCTGGGGTGCTGCTGCACCCAGGAGTAGGTACCTGGCTCAGAGGTAGGTCAGTGAGTCTAAAGGCAAAGAGGCCACCTGGCTAGAGGGAGTGACAGAACTGGGCCTGGGTCCCAGTGCACAAGATCAGGTGGGGTGGCTGATGCCACCCGGGCAGGGGAAGGTGCTCAGCCTGTGGCTTTGGTGCCCCTGTCCATGAGGCGGCCATGCCACCCCTCCGGGGACCCCTCCATGTAGGTGCTGGCCAACAAGGCAGAGAACCAGCCATGCTCTCTTGACAGCACTGCAGCAGGTTTGAAATGGAAGCAAGCACACAGCCTGAGTGTGCTTCTGTGTCTCCTCATCCTGACAGTGTGCTGGGTCTGGGGACCTGCTCCCAGCATGCATCCTGGCTCAGATTCATGGCCACCTCTCCCTGGGATGCTGTCTGGCCTGAGTTTGCCTCCTGAGTCTCTTGTGATGGTCTGGGATGTTGAGGATGGGCACCATATTGAGCTGCTGGAGCCACTTGAAATGCAGAAGAGCAACTCTGGGCAGCTCCCCAGCGGGCCCCTGCACTCTGGCCAAAGCAGGACACAGGAGGCTTGGGATAGCATGTCCATGGCAAGTTCCCCCTCACTCCCCCTTGTGAGGTTTTGTCAGGTCCATCCACGGCATGGGGAAAGCAAAAGCCTCACATGCTGTCTTGGACTGGCCAGGGCTCCTGGTCTACCTTACCTTGTGTGGCATCATCTTCCCTGGCCCAGCAGGAGCTTGTTCACACAGGTGCGTGGTTCAGCCCAGGAGTGAAGCAGCCCCTGGCCTGCCCCTACCTGGCCCTCATCCCCACCAGCTTTCTTGGGAGATACTCCTCCTGTTACCAATCCCAACTACCCACCAGGACCACTGGACTGCTGCTGTCCTCTGTCACTGGTCAGGGCAGAGTAAGTTCCCGTAACTCCCACCCAGAGGAGGCGTGGAGGCCCGAAGCTTACTCACTCGCCCAGGACAGACTAAGAGGAAACAGATGTCTGTGGCTGTGGCTTCATTTCTCGGCAGCTTCTGAGCGCGCTGTGCCTGCTCTCTAAGTGCTAGGACCCACGGGCTGTTTCTGAGGGGGGGTGTCAGCACAGCAGGGTGTCCTTGTCCCTTGCTGCCTCTCTAAAAGAGAGGCAAGATGGGCCCCTCCTTTAGAGAGTCGCCAGAGCTGTCCAACTTCCTGCTCTCCCTCCAACTTCACCTTGCGGGGCTCAAAGGAAAGGTTCAGGCAGTCATTCTGTTTACTCATTTATGACTCTATTTGTTCATTCTTTTATTAAAAATATTTTCATAATCCGTACTTAATTCAGACCAGATACTATTATGTGGCGCTGACCACAGTGATGAGTGTGACCTGAGTGTGTTCCTGCCATCATGGGGCTCACATCTGCCTCACACCCAAGACCCCTGTGGCTTCCAGGGTGGTCAGCGGTGGGTAGCAGGTGTATCCCAGGCCACCTTGCAGGCACTGCCAGGGGTGAACATGGATCTGAGGCCCACTGCCTTGTGCACAAACCCTCTCTGCTTCCTCCAAGCGCCAGGCTCCTGTTCTTGCCTGCCCTGCAGTGTTTGGATGGCAGTAGCTGGGTCTCCCAAGGCATCTTCAGGAGCAGGGCTTGGACATCTGTGCCTGTAGTCTCTCTGACCCTGTCCGTCCCCTCCTGGTGCACAGATGGTCATGTCCTTCTTAATCTTGCTTCTAGAAATGAGCACCTGCCAACCGTGGGCATGGCGGTGATCAAGGTTGTGTTTGCCCAGCTCTGAGTGAGGCTGTGGGCACCATGTAGGCTCCTCCTCCCGTCCTGGACCCTAAGCACAAGGACTCGGTGTCTGAACCTGCAGGAGGATTTCCATCCCACTCTGTGTAATGAACTTTCTGGGTGATCTACTTGCCCTCCCTCTTCACAGCAGGAGTCTTCATTTTTCAATCTCCAGGCTCAGAAGTCTTCAGCACTGACAGACTCTTGTCTAGCAGCTGGGAAAGCCCATTTGCCAGCCGCTGGTGCTGACAGATACTGAGACTGGGTGCTGATTCTGGGGACTGCATGATGTGCAGGGCTAGTCTCTGCTCCCCTTTCTTCCCCTCATCTCATGGTCTCCATAGTCCTGCATAATTTTTCCTGCACCCAGCAGACCCTAGCCTGAGCCCTGGACGGATATTGCCACATAGCATGCAGAAGGCCCCCGCAAGCTGCAATACTCAGAGGAGACAGACTCCCTTCTCCTCTTACACCTGGCACTGTCAGAGCCCCCTTGCTGCTTTGTGGGCGAGGTCCCCTGAAGCCACACTCCTGGCAACCTTGGGCTGTACCCCTCTCTGTCCCCACCATCTGTCTCCTGCTCCCCACATATTAAAGTCTTTCCAAGTCCAAACTCACCCCTCTCCTATCTGCTGCGTTTGTCCAGAGCAACGCTGGAAATGGGCCCCCAAGCCCCTCCCCCTCATAGTCCTGGGATTTGGGGTTTCCCAGTCCTTCATCTGGACTCCGTGTTCTCAGCCCCTTCCTCCTGAAGCAGCTTGTCCTGGCTTCCGCTCAGTTCAGGCAGTGGCTGATGGAGTCTGGGGCATGGAGTGAGGACGTTTCCCCTGTGAGTTTTGGCTGGTTGGCTCAGCTTCCTGGCTGGACTGTGGCGCTGCTCAGTGGGAGCTGGATGGATCCTGTCCTCCTTAAGTGTCTTCAGGACCTGGCTGGCACCTGCCACATGGTGGATGGTCAGTAAATTACCAGGATGGAGCCAAGCTGATCAACAGGCTAGGCCGATCTCTTGGGCAGCTTCTTTGATGTGAGACCCAGGCCTTCTGGGAAATCCACCCAGAATCTTCACCTGCCCCCAGGCATCCCATATTCCTTGAGGGTTCCTATAAATCTGTCTGGATGTTCCATGCCACCTCCCTGCCAGGTGTGTGGGCCAGCGGCTCCCAGGACTTGTCCTGCTATGTGCTGCTGATTGCTGCCTGCTCACCACTGCCCTCTGCCTCTTGCGACCCTCTTGCTGGGGTCCTTGGTCTAGAGTCACTGGTCTGGTGCCGTCTGGTGCCCGTCAAAGGCCAGTCGACCTCCAGTTGTGGGGGGCTGGTGATTCGGACTACTGATCAGGCCTGTTTCCACGGCCTGCTCAGATCTCTTGCTCTGTGTCCTGATGCGTGGCCTGCCCCTCTGTGTTGTCATGAGCCCAGGTTGTGACGGTGGTGCTCATAGCCAGAGCCATAGTGGATCCAGCTGGGCCCAGCCCAGACTCTCACGGGCTGTTCTCCACCCTACATTCTACCCTGCCCCCCCAGGGGGGCTGAACTTGGAAAGCGCTGATCAGGGATGTGACATTTGCTGCAGGGACCCCTTGTGCTGGGGTGTTCATGGTTGCCTAGCTGGTTTGAACGCAAGGTGGCTGTTTCTCGGCCACAGTGAAGTACCACAGACGAGGCTCAGGACAACACTCATTTATTGTTCCACAGCTCTGAAGGCCAAAGTCTGAAGTCAGGGCTGTGCTCCTTCCACCTGTCCTGGGAGAAGCCTTCCTGCCTCCTGCACCTCCTAGTGCTGCTGGTGACACCTGGTGACACAGCCCCAGGCTCTGCCTGCGTCAGCACAGGTGCTCTTCCTGGCATGCTGCCGAGTCCCTTTTCGGGTAAGGACGCAGTGGAGGAGAAGGGCTGCCCCCTCCAGGAAGGCCTGTTCTCTGCTCAGTACCATCTGCAACACCCTTTCCGGTAAGTTCACATTCACCAGCTCCAGCATATGTGAATTGTGAGGGGTCAGAACCTGGCCACAGCCTCTCTGCCTCCTTCTCCTCTCTTCCTGCAGACGGAGCCGCTTCCCTGGCCTTCCACGGCATTCTGCTCAAGTCTCCACATGTTGGAGAACCTGGTGGGATCCATGCCCGCTCCTGGCTTTGTGGTTTTCCCATCGTGGCTCTGTGTCCTTCCTTCGATGACACTGAAGGAAGTTCTGTGCCCCCACATGCCGCAGTGCGGACTTGGAGTCAGCTCCATCAGCTCCGGAACCTCTGGCCTGCGGAAGTGCGCAGGGACCGGAGGCTCTATGCTGACTCCCTCGGTGCCCCCAGCCCGCAGCTCCCACTGCTCTGTGCACACGGATGTTCCCTGTACACACTGTGTGACACATCCCCCAGTGTGCGATCTCCTCCATGAAGGCTTCCCCGACTCTCCTCACTGGACTCCAGGGAGCTGTGCTCATCCCTGCCAGCTAAGTGGGCTTGGGGGTGTGGAGGATGGCGGGGACTAGCAGGGTCCAGGAGAAGTCCTCATAGGATCCTGCATGGTGCCCCAGCCCAGATGAGGACAGAAGGGGCTGAGAGTTTCCTCCATGAATCTTCTCATTAACATTCTTAAATGAAGATTGTCCACTATCACATATCCACCAAGACAAAGTACCAAAACCCTCAGTGTGTCTGTGGAGAATGAAGCACGTGAAAGGATCAGGGAGGTGCTGAGCCTGCTCTCCTGTCCACCATCCACTCTGGTCAGCATTCTTCCTTCTCCTCTATCTCCTGTCCACTTTGGGCGCCATCCATCCTCTTCTGTCCACTGGTCAGTGATCCTCTTCCTCCTCTGTCCACAGTGACCTGGGCGATGGGAGCTGGGCTATGGCGGAAGCTAGCTGCTATCCCTATTTCAGGTCCTTCGAGTCCCTGTCCTACCACACAGGGGCCTCCTCTCCTGAGGCTTCTTCTTCTGATTGTGGGTCCTTTTTTCCAGCCCCTGGGAAAGTATGTCCCAATCGGACTTGGTGATGAACATCTGCAGGGTAGATTTGTGTGGGATCCCAACAGATCAGATGAGGCAGGTGTAGATTAATACCAGTTTTCTAACAAAGGCAATACTATCTCTGCTTCCAACTGCCCGGAATAAACACTTGTTGACTCTTCTTTAAAGTACATTTTTTTTTTGCACACGATAAAATTAATCTTTCTATGTAGCAACTTCCCCAATGCAGACAGTAGTCATTTATCCATACCCGTCTCTTTGTGCCATACCCATTGGTGCTCGCTTAGTTTAGAAAGACTAGTTTCACACTGGGTAATTTGAAACATATTTAAAGTGTAGCACTTTCATTTTTTTCTCTTAAGCAAAGTGGGAAGTTTTAGCCCAGCCAATCTTACTAGTTTTATTTATAGCATTTTATTTCCTGAGAAAAGACAGGAAAAGTGAGTCCCTGAATTCCCCTTTGCGTCTGGCTCCTCCCAGTCCCCCGTCTGGAGGCCCTGGGTGGACAAGGAGGAGGGAGGAGCCCAGCACAGAGGGGCTGGACTTGGACTCTGACTGCAGGTACTCCGAGCAATGGTTTGGTCAGGAGGAGGAGTTATGTCACTCCTTCGAAGGAATGAATTAAGCGTGCGTCTCAAGTGTCTGATTGACAGGCTACTCCAGGGAAAAAGCATATAAAGGCACCGGCTACTGCCTGAGCAGGGAGCCGCGTCTACTGGACAGTGTGCTGGGGATCTCAGGCTGCTCCGTATCCTCTGGACCTGACTTGGAACACTGAAATCAGACATCACCCCAGCTTTTAATATACAGGTAACATATGCTTTTCAATTTACTAAGTCATTTCATTGGGCTGTAATTTTCAGAAAAGGCTCTTGATTTAAAAGTGGACAGTAGAAAAAAGTGCGATATGGCTTCATACTTTAAAAGGGTGGTGCAGACTCACACACTTAGACAACTAAGGATTCTTCGTGTGGCGTTTTCACTACTGAGCTAAACTGCTGGGTACTGAGCTAAACTGCTGGGTACTGAGCTCGCAGTGGCCAGGTTGTGTCTCCCTCCGCCGCCAGTGGCTCTGTCCCTGGACTTGGCTGCTTTCCTGTGGGTACCTGTGGGGAGCCTGGGCAAACACTTTCTCAGCTTCAGAATAAAAAGTTTCCACACTGAAGTTTGTTTCTGAGGAGGGACCATGAGAAAGGAATTATAAAGAGTCCCCTGAAAATGTGAGAACCCTTAGGGGTCATAGAGATTCCAGTTCTAAATTTTAGGAACAGCTGAAAAAGTGTCAGCATGCTATTCGTAATTTACTGTAAGGCTGTGGGAAGTACTACACTGCCAGGGAACAGGGTTGTTTGTAAGTTTGGGGCATAATTTGCATATGAAAAGGCAGCTGGCAGCTGGCCTGAGGTTGGGGACAGCGGTCTGGTCCCCAACTGAGGAGGCTGATCTAAATCCTGGAGCTCCATGATTAATCACACCGCTCTTCATGGGGCTACACAAATACCTCTCGGCAAAGTTATTTTTCCACTTTGGTCATATAAAAAGAATTTGAAAAGACTTCATAAACATCAATTATATCGAGTTACGAAAAGGCTTTGGAAAGCTTCAGAAAAATACAACCACAAGCACACGGAATGAAAGCGTGAGGGAGAAAGTTTCAGGGCAGGAGTGACAGCGTGTCCTGTACCACTGGGTGTCACCAGGTCTCCGCGCCATCCACCCGGACAGGCCTTCGGGCCCGCGTCCCCGCGATGAGAAGGACTGTCATGGGGCAGATGGCCCAGCGCCGATTCTTTGGGACACTCCGGCTGGCATAAGAATCAGCCGCACTGGGAGACAGGCAGATAGGGTCGGAGTTGGTCGAAACCGCTCAGCTGGGCGCCGGGAGCTGCAAAGCGCCAGCGCGGTCCGAGGGGAGCCCGGCGGCGCAGACCTGCGGCGCCGCATGCGCAGTGCGGAGACGCGGCTCCGGCGGCGGCGGCGGCGGCGGCGGCGGCGGCGGGAAGCGCGTGCTGTGCAGCCGGGTGGGGGCTGCTCGCGCACAGGCGCTCGGAGGCGCTGACTGCCTGCAGGTTCTGTCCAGTCGTTTAAGCCCCCAGGGCTCTCTAGAGAGAGGCCCAGCGGGGGCGCCCTGTTTTGCATTCCTGCTGCGCCCTGGCGGGTCAAGGAGGCGCCCCCCAACCGCGCACCGTCGATCTTCGCCTGCCCGTCGCGCTCCTCAGGGCGACCCAGCCGGGCAGCCATTTTAAGCAACGACAGTAGCTCTTCCAGTCTGCAGCCGGGCACAGTGCTGCCCGAGGTGGCCGAGCCGTAGTTACTGCGTCAAGCCTCGCGCCTCCCGTGAGGCGCCTGGTGACACGGCGCCTGGCTCCCGGCGCGCGTCCCCGTGCTGTCCGGGTCGGGCCATTCTCCGGTTCCAGCTCCCCGGGGCTTCTGCAGAGCGCGACTCCGCGGATCTCTTTCCGCAGTGAGAAACGGAGGGGCTCCGCCGTCGAGGCACGGCCGGAAGTGGGGCTGGGGCAGCGCAGGTCCCCGGGCCTTGGCGCCCGCCGCGCTCTGGCCCGGGCCCCGGGGCCCCGCGCGGAGTTAACAGTCAGCCGGGCGCCGGTCCAGGCCTCCTGACTGCCGGTCCGGTGTCTGCGGAGCCGTGCCAATTTAGAATTCCCAAGAACGGAAAAACAGGCCTGCAGGAAAATAGGAAAGTAGGGTAAGAACTGTTGCTAAGTAAAATCTTCTGTTTTTCATAAAACTGATGTACCAAGTTGTTTATTTCTAACTTTTACGTACAGTTAATATTGATTCTGCTTAATTAAGTTATGCATAACTGTTTTTTCCCTTTGGATATTTACACAAAATGCCTTCACAGATTATTGCACCAGCCCGGATGTTTTCCTGAATTCAAGCTTCCTGGATCCACGTCCTGGCTGCATATTTTATTAGCAGTTGCTTGGGCCAGCGTCACCCTTCCTGGCCTCTACTTGCTCACCTGCAGAATGGGCACAGTGATGGTCATAGTTACCCACAGGTCATTAGGAGGATTGAACCCCAGGAATATCCAGGATGTCCAGGAATACTAGCCCGGTGAATATTAGCTATAGTTAGAAAAATGTACTTCCAGGGGTTGGAGATTTAGCTCAGTGGTTAAAGTGCTTGCCTAGCAAGTGCAAGGCCCTGAGTTTGATCCCCAGCACCAAAAAAAAAAAAAAAAAGAAAGAAAAAGAAAAATGTACTTCGTCAAGAATGTTTCTCCTATCTCGTTTAGCTCCCATAATTCCATTTGTGTCTGATTTGTGTGGGCAAACTGCTTGTAAGTAACCACAAGGGCAACACCCCAGTCCACACTGGAGCTGTGAGTGTGCTCCTCACTAACGGAGGTTGCTTTTCTCCTAGGAGGCGCTGGCGGGAGACAGGATGCTCTGGGGGCTGGCTCTGCTGGCTTTGTGTGCATGGCCCAGCGCTTTTGGTGAGTGTGACAAGGCATGTCACTGCTGCAGTGATCTGTCTAGCCACAGGCGGGAGACCAGGATGCAACTGGGGTGGAGTATTAACGTGTGTATCCTTCTAACTTTCCAGCATAGAAGTGTATTCATTTACTTTCGAGTTATAGAGCATGGAATGATTCATTTTTGGAAAGCTTGGGTATAGGGAGAAATACCCTCTCACCTATAGATGTGATTCTTGCTATGGGAAGGTGAGCATTTCCTACGCCTTCCATTTATAGCACCACACATACCTTTTTTTCTCACTTACTTTCTGCTTAAATTATTTACCTTGAATATTTCCCCACAAAGACGTATTTGTTTTCTTGCTACATGATTTTTACTGACTGTATAGTATTCCATCACAAATAGATACCAGTGTTCTCAATCCAGTTCTCTGCAGACTGTTACTGTATGTTTGTTACTATAAATGAAGGCACAGAAATGTTGTGAATAAATCATTAATAGCCATAAATTATAAAAATAGATTTGCCACTTTAATAGCAATAGTCAAAAGTATTATTTCCAGTGGCTCTACTGAAAGTGGTAAAATTCACACTTCTCTCGAAAAGAGTGGGTATTATGTTTTAATGTGCCAAGTGTTAGTTGAAATGTTACTCTTCTGTAAAACCTTCTGTTCAGTGGGTTATTTTGAATTATTTAAACTTATGCTTTTGGTAAGATGTGGTAAAATTTTCTCACCATTGGTTGGATGGTGACTTAAAACCCTTTACTTACAAACATGAGACCCACTGCTGTCTCAGCCCCTCACCCACAGAGTATACCGGGATGTGGGGAATACGTTTTTACAAAGACGAGGTGATGCTCACATAATTTGTCAAGGCTAGAAGACATAAAGAAAGCAACATCCTTCAGCTGCTGCCTGAAGCTTCGTCCCCAGCAAGCCTGCAGGTCTGCTGCCCTCAGGCCTCAGGTCCCTGCCTGCCGAGGCTCTACAGTGGAGAGAGGCTGGGGAGGGGAAGTTGTGCTGAGTGTGTGGGGCACCGGGCGGGAGGCGCTGGCTCCTTACCTGTCAGGAGGAGGCTGGCCCCACTGCCTGAGGATCCTTTGGCGCTCCCCCCAGCCCCCACATGGGAGCAGTGACTTGCATGAGATTTGGCCTTGGCATTTTTGTAGGAAGGGTGAAAATCCTGGGAGACCTGGCAAGTTTCAGGCTGGTAAAGTTGTGGCTTGTCACCAGAGTTCTGCAGCTGGTGACCCTCCTGCTGTGGTTCCTTTGACAGCTGGTGACCAGGAGGAGGACACTGTCTTCGACCTTTTCAGCATCAGCAACATAAACCGGAAGACAATCGGGGCCAAGCAGTTCCGAGGGCCCGACCCCGGGGTGCCTGCTTACCGTTTTGTGCGGTTCGACTACATCCCCCCAGTGAACTCAGTCGAGCTGGACAGGATCATCCAGGCCACACGGCAGAAAGATGGCTTCTTTCTCACAGCCCAGCTGAAGCAGGACCGCAGGTCCCGTGGCACGCTGCTGGCACTGGAAGGCCCGGGCACCTCCCAGAGGCAGTTTGAGATAGTCTCCAACGGGCCAGCAGACACCCTGGACCTCACGTACTGGACAGAGGACACGCCACACATCGTCTCCCTGGAGGACGTGGGCCTGGCTGACTCCCAGTGGAAGAACATCACCGTACAGGTGGCCAGCGAGACCTACAGCCTGTACGTGGGCTGTGACCTCATCGACAGCTTTGCTCTGGATGAACCTTTCTATGAGCAGCTGGAGGCAGACAGGAGCAGGATGTATGTGGCCAAAGGTGCTGCCCGGGAAAGTCATTTCCGGGTGCGTACTTGAGGTGGCAGCCACAGGGTGGTGGCTGCGGTGTGGCAGCTGGGCTCCACGGGAGCCACCAGAACAACACAACCACCTTTATTGCAGTTTCTGCATTACATCAGGTGGAGTCCGGCCTAGGAAAAGTGCATGGCACACACATAGCACACGCACATGTGCACATACACATTGCCCACATGTATACCTACTTAATACAAGTTACACGAGTGCCTTCATGCATCACATAGGCACACTCTTGTACAAACCATGTGAGTACACTCCTGCATGCACTCACAATACTCAGGTACACATGTTTGTACACACCATACGTACATGAAAATGCATGTGCTAGCACAAGTGAGAATGTGCACCTCATCTTACACACACGTGCACACAAACACCACGTAGAACCACGCACCCATTTGCTGTCATGCATACGCACATGCACCATACCGGTGTGCACACGCGAGTACCCGTGCACTCTCCCGTCTGGCACCCCGAGGCACAGACACGTACGCACAGCCGCATCTGACCGCATACACAGAGCACACACCTCCCTTGCTGTGGGAAGCATTACCTCGGCTAGTTTGTGTCTCCCTACACTCGTGGTCAGCAGTGGGGCTGAGGTTTCTGGGAGTCAGCCTGTTGTGGGGTTCTGGTGGTCCAGGGATTGCTTTACCGGGGCTGAGACCACTCCTAGGTTCTTGCTTTGAAAACAAACTGATAGGAGAGCTAATTAAAAACTCTCCCAAGGAACGAGCTGCTGATGGGTGAGCAAACACCTCTGTGTCCATTGTGGTTAAGTTTGGGTCCTCCTGCACCTCTGGACACTAGGGTCTGCAGCTGTGTGTCTGCCCTGGTGTCCCTGACTTACAGCTTTTCCTCTTTGCGATGCTGTGACAGTGACAGGCGTTCAATAGGCATTGTGCTTCAGAGTTTGAATTCTGATCTCTCTAGGTCTAAGGCTGTGTGGTCAGACCGTCTCACGGAGCTGGGTGGCAGTGCCACGGTGCTCGGTTAGCCCTTGGCCTCAGAGGGCCAGGCAAGCCGCAGGGGCCCTGGTACTTGGCGTTGCAGCATTCGGAGGCTGGGAATGCTGAAGGCTTCCAGCCTGTGATGCTTTTAACTCACAGTGGGTGTATCCAGATGCAAGCCTGTTGTAGGTCCAGGGGCGTCTGTGCAGTGGTGTCCTCCAGACAACACGTGTTCCTGGAAAGAAATGTGTGTTAACACTCATTATGGGACGAAAAGGCCTCTGGCCTCATGGCTTGTCAGCGGGCGCCTCTTTGGTCGCGGTGGTGCTTCTGCAGCTGTCCTGTGCCACGGAGGGCTGCCTCAGACCCAGAGCCCGGTCTCCCGCTGGACTTCGGGCACTTCTGAGGTCCTAGACACAGGAAGGGACACCGCAGTCCGAGTCCCCTTCCCACAATGTCTGTCTGCGCATGGCAGACAACCTAATTCACCACGTCCCCGGGGCCTCTTTTGTTCTCTTCCATGGAGCGTTTTCTGATGCTTAGCACATTTTTCATGTTAAAGCTGTATTTTTGTGTCATGTCTAAAAGCCAAGTTTCCAAAGAAACAGATATATACAGAAAAACTGATGATAAGATTTTAAAACTGCCAGTTGTAAACCAGAGTAGACACTGTAGTGTTGGAAAACCTTACTGTGTACGTTCGCAGTGTCACTCAGCTTTGCATGGGACGCCCAAAGTTTGTCCGTTGCTCACGCCCCGTTTGTGTGTTTTCACAGGGCTTGCTGCAGAGTGTCCACTTGGTGTTTGAGAATTCCGTTGACGACATCCTCAGGAGGAAAGGCTGCCAGCAAGGCCAGGGAGGTATGAGTGCCGGGCACCATGCGTTGCCTTCTACCGCGGTGGGCTCCTGCTCTGCCTGTGTGCACGAGTGACCATTCAAGCAACAGTGTTCTAGTAAGGTGCTGTTACTGTCTGTCAGGGAGGCTGCTGGCCTGCTACGTGCATCTGAAAATGACCAGTTATCGTGGATAAATTTTGAACAGATTTCAGTGTTTAAAAATGAAATTCTACAAACAAGCTGAAAAAATAAATTGCTGGCGTTGTAATATCATGATAAACACGGGCAGCTTCTCTGGTACTGGTGTGTGAAAGTCACCTGCATACGATGACACTGCAGGCATTTGTCAGACTTTCTGCTGCTGTCCAGCCACAGCGTGCTGACGCAGCCGCATTGCGACACTGCTGCGCGGATCACCGAGAGCCGACAGGTGATGCGCACGACACCAGCTCTTCACTGGCGTCTTGTGTTGCATTTCTAGCGTTTTCTTGAGCATTTAAGTAGTGAGATCAGTGTGTTGGGTTCTTTACACACAGCCTGTGGACGGCCTTCAACATGACTCCATGAGACAGGCACTTTCATTACCCTTGTGTCCCACGCAGGGAAGCCGAGCCCCAAGGAGGGCCTGTCAGTGTCCCAGTTCACCTGCAGGTGCTCACTCAGGGCTGGTGGTCTCCTGAGCAGAACCGCACCCGCTGTGTGACTCAGTGCTGGGTGTTTTCCATTAGACCGCTTCTTCCCTTCAGGTCTAGGGTAGGAAAACTGTAAATTGTTCTCTGAGGGATCACAGGCCAGGAATGGGCCACATACCAGCAGTGAATGTGTAGGACTCTTATGTTGGGAGCTCAGTAATCTACCCGGAACAGGGAATGCTGAGTCCTGCAAGCCGTCTTGGGCTGCCCTTCCCGAGACCTGGGCCTGGCAGCATCCGTGGCTGAGCTGCGCATCAGCTCAAGGCCACACGCTGTCACTCCCCTGGACTGATGAGGCAAGAGCGGGATGAGTGTGTAGGTGTATATGCGCTAACATATTCCTGGGTTACTTTCATGAAGAGAGGGTGTACCCTTAGCAGTGCTCTGAATCACAGAAGCTCCTGCTCTGGACTTCAGTGTTGACTGAAAGTATTAGGACGAGATCGCCAGCAGCTTGGTGAGCCAGGCGTGATGGCCATTAGTGGGCAAAATGAACATGTCATCAGGCAAAGCCAAGTGACATGTTAAAAATGTCTTTGTGTCAACAAATAACCATTTCACTTGTTTCTAACTGCATTTACAAGGTTAGAAAGCATTTACTTTCTAACAAGGTTAGCTCCCCATAATCCCTGGAAATACATAAAGGAAACATTTGCAAATTATGACTTTCTTTAAAAATCAGACTTGCGCAAGTATTTAAATCTATTCTCTCTAGATGAAGAGGAAGTGTAGACCTAAGGATTTATAATGCCCACATCTAGTCATAAGGGCTGACTCTTGGGTCACTCGGGGCTGGTGGTCTTCGTTGTTCCTGCACTGTTATATCAGATGTAAAGAGCCCTGCTCTTAGCAAGAAGACAGCCAGTTCCTGAGCTGGCACAGAATACCTCTGCTTTGCCAAGGGGCCAAGTCCCTAAAATTTCATAATGGAATATACTGGTATAGACAAGACAGATGCAGAATGGGAGAAAGGTTTTACTGCCAACTAAACCAATTCATGACAGAGACAGAGTGATAAATAAAGATACATGGTATTTTTGCTTAAGTATTAAAGGAATGAAAATGAATGTGCAGAATAACTTAAATATATTTTAAAAATAAAAGTTAATTTGCTGAGTAAAACCTACATAGAATTAATATAAGATAATATCTCTATTGTGTACCTGTACATGTATGCACTGTCTATGTAGTTGGACTATGTTTGCGATTACATGGCTACGTGTGTTACAGCATAATGATTTCAGGTAGTTTCCAACCTTTGTTTGAGAACTGGAACGAGTGTTTATAACCAGCTCATAAAAACTCAATAAAGGGTGCCTGGCGGAATTACAGTATATACCTGTGATAACTCAGCAGTGGAATGTCTGAAGGGAATCCATTTGTGACCCTCACCCCAGAGGGGAAGCTGAAGTCTGTATCTATGTAGGTGAGCCTCTCCCTGTTTGCAGCCCTTGGCTCAGCCTTGGCAGAGATGATGGATTCTGAACTTACCCTGTGCGAATTTATAAATTATGGATCTACCCACATACGCCCATGAACCATGGCTGCAAGTGGGCTGTGCCATTTCTGAAGCAGTAGAGGCCAATGCCCACGTTCAGACCTGCACTACTCTGAGAGTCCCGACCTTCCCCTTCCCGGAGAATGCAGGTGTGGCGGTCAGGAGAGGAGGTGGAGCCCTGAGAGCACATGAGTGTGGGCATGGGGATGAGTTTTGCCAGTAAAGCAAGCTCGTTTAGGGGGAAAAGAGAATACAGGGAGAGTGAAGAGTAGCTGCCAGGGTGCGGGGGAGCCTCTGGGGTGCATGAGGTATGTGATTGAAGAACAGATGTGCTTGGGAAATGAAGCTGCGGACTAGGGAGTTTGAAACACCAGGATATTCCCTGACACTGACCTAGAGGAGTGACCCAGCACATGCCCTTACAGACGCACGGCTCTCTGATATGCTCTGCGTTTTCTATGGGTGAGATGCACCTCCGCTCTGCTGTGAACTTTGTATGCACCAAGCTCAGTGTTGGGTTGTGGGACAGAATCCTTTCCGTTAAGCATGGGTTCTGACTGGAAGCAGCAGCCCGCATATCTCCTTGTTCCCTCAGTACAGTGTAGCAGTGGCCCATGTAGGGCCACACACAGCAGCCTCATGCTGAGTACCACTTACAGCCCTGGTGAGAGGCCACAGTGGCCAGTGCCCTGACCTTGCTGTGCTTTCCCTTAGCCGAGGTCAACACCATCAGTGAGCACACGGAGACCCTGCACCTGAGCCCTCACATCACCACAGAGCTGGTGGGTCACGGCGTGGACCAGAGGCCAGAGGTGTGTGAGCACTCCTGTGAGGAGCTGGCCAACATGATCCGCGAGCTGTCCGGGCTGCATGTGCTGGTGCGCCAGCTCGATGACAACCTGAAGAAAGTGGTATGCACTGAGGGCAGAATGGGTGCAGTGGGGCTCCTTGGGGGTGGTTCCTTCTCCACCAGCTCATCACTCACTGGTCTGGAAAAATGTTGACTCCATTGAAAAATCTACTACTAGCCGAGCCCGTTGGTGCTTACCTGTAATCTCAGTACCTGGGAGGTTGAGGCAGGAGGATCACAATTTCAAGCCCAACCTGGGTGACTTAATGACTGAGTGGAGACCTTGTCCCAAAATTAAAAAAAAAAAAATTGTCAGGATGTAGCTCAGTATGAAGTACTGGATTCAATTCCTAGTACTGCAAAAAAGAAAAAAAAAATAGAGTGATAGGATACACGTTCTCCAAAATTGCTGATTTTGGGAAATTCATCCTCCCTGCCAGTGAAAGGGTACATATGCGGAGGAAATGTCTTCTAAGGGCTGTGGGACAGCAGGTCTTCACAGGCAGGGCACCAGAGGTTGTGCCCACCCCACTGTGTCCCAACATGGAGGAGTCCTAGCGAGCTGTTCTTGTGCAGTCCTGATGCGGGGGAACCAGTGTAATTCCCACTGCTCTGAGAGTAAATGGAGGGGACTCTAGAAGCCTGTTTGTAGGGGCTGAGGTTTTAGCTCAGTGGCTAGAGTGCTTGCCTAGCAAGCACAAGGCCCTGCGTTCGATCCACCCCTGCAAAAAGAAGCCTAACTGGTGATGAAGACCATGGTGCTGGAGGCACCCCAAGTTTGGAATACGTGTTCTGGAACCCTCCTCCAGGAATGTGGCTTTGGGTAGTGGTGGGAGGCAAAGGTAGGGTGGACTCCACCTGTCCGTCCACTCGCAGACCTCCTGCTTTCTGGGGGAGGAGTTACCAGCACCGAGGCCTGTGGCAGTCTTCATGACAGCATCCCTTCTTTCTGTGAAGTCATCACTGTAGGCTCCATTCAAACTCAGGCAGCTCCATTGAATGGAAGCAGCTCCATTCGGCCTCAGGGTGCCCGGGAGAGAGAGCAGCCTGGCCAGGCAGAACCCTCATGATGCAGACCAGTCCAGATCCGGCCTGGGAGGTGGTGCATGGCCTGCAGCCCCTCGCTCTCCAGGGAAGCCAGCTCTAGGACAGGTCCTTGACTGGAAGGCGAGGGCCAAGGGCTTCTATGGACAAACCAGTCAGGATGGGTGTATTTCTGTACATTTATATAAGGGAGGGTCCGTATCATACATCAGAACCCACAGATCCTTTCACCCCCCCAGATTAGGGATGGCCACTTGGAGAAAGAACTGTGTACACAGAGCACAGAAGACAGCAAAGCACACATGCTTAGTGCCTCTTCCTCAGGTCTGACCTCTGAGACTGCAAGAATCATGACCCTCAATACTTTGCTCTTGTACTGTCAGGATAGTGCTTGTTGCATCTGGTGAACAAAAGAAGAATGACTGAATTCACAAAGAGCAGGTCAGGCCTTGGCTGCCGCAGACATTGGCCTCTCCTCCCCACCCCAGTGTCTGCCCACTGTCCAGCAAAGCATCCTTGCCTTCATCCATGCAGCGTGCTCAGTGCAGATGTAGGAGAAGGCAGTGAGGAGCAGTATAAACCTTAGGCGTGGAGAAGAGGTGGGAAGCCCGTGCTAGGCAGGGACAGTCTGCTTGGCTCTGTGCTCTCGTATGATTCTGCCTTGATGGAAGGTTCCTGTGGGCCCGAGTGTCCTCCATCCACCTCCACCAGGGTCTCCTGCCTTCACACAGTCACCTGGTGGTTCTGCTGCTTGAGTTTAGAGCGCCTAGCTTAAGGAAGAATGGTCTCCTTCACCTGCAAGCACCACAGCTAACCATGCTCAGTTCTTGTCTGTACGTAACGTTACCTCTATTTCTAGTCCAGCGATAACCAGTTTCTCTGGGAGCTCATTGGCGGCCCTCCCAAGACGAGGAACGTGTCAGCCTGCTGGCAGGATGGCCGATTCTTCGCAGAAAATGAAACCTGGGTGGTGGACAGCTGCACCACGTGCACCTGCAAGGTGAGATGCCAGCACGCTATCCTCGGGGGGCAGGAAGGCCAGGTGCAGACGACGGCTCTCACCACTACCAAACTAGATGTGTCTTACCTGTCTGGGGACAGCACTGCTCAGGGACCCGTGTAGATGCACAATGGCCAAGAAGTGAAGGAAGCTGTCGATATGACTTGAATCAACCTCTGTTTGGCACATAAGAAAACCAAAACCCAGATGATGGCATAATTTGGCCAGTGCCACCAGGTGGCTAGGGATAGATAGAATTGGCGTTGCAGGCTTTTCCCTGGTTTGTTTGCTCTGTTCAGTTCCCATGGGCCATCGATGCTCAACAGAAACTCCTGGGGATCCAAGAGTCATTGTGGCACTTGCTGGAGGTGGTATAGGTTCTTTTTCTCCCTCACTGGCCCAGGGATTCAGATATTAGGCTGCATGGTGCATCCCTTCTCCTCCTCTGCCAGACACGGGAAAGTTTTGCTGTGGTCTTGTTGCTCCCTGGTGGGAGAACAGAAGTACCTGGTGGGGTTGGGGTGAGGGCTGTGTTCATCTCTCATTTATGATCTACACTACAACTTCTGTGGATTTGTGGGTTGAAACTTTCCAGTGCGCTTCTGACACTTTACCATTAGCCCCACTGCCAATGTCTACTACTTTCAGATGAGTTTTCTATAACCATCTTTTTTTACTTTCAGAAATTCAAAACTGTTTGCCACCAAATCTCTTGCCCACCAGCGACCTGTGCCCACCCGTCCTTCGTGGAAGGCCAGTGCTGCCCTACCTGCTCTCATGGTGAGCTGCCACCCCGTCGTCAGGGTCTGCCTGCTTCAGGAGGCAGCTGGTGGGAAGCAGGTGATCTCGGTCCCCTGGCTGCCCACTGAGCAGGCACTACAGGGCAGCATGAGTCTTAGACGTTCAGGGACCCAACCTGCCTCTTCCTTCTCTAAGGAAGCAGATTACTGGGGATCCGCAGGGACCAAAGCCCCTGGCTTCAGACCTAGAAAAGGACCAGCTAGATACCACCCATAAGTCAGAGACCTCAGCCAGGTCTGGGGTGTGTGAGGACAGTGAGTCACCACTGCTGTGCACCATGGGCAAAGTAGCCCTGGAAAGCAGACACATGGAAACAGAGGCCTTTACCAAGTGATACAGTCATAGCGGGACCAGCCAAGCGGCATAGACTGAGGTTCAGAGAGGATCCTGGACTGTCTGGATGCTGCCACAAGGTGGAGAGAGCCTGACTTGGCCCCAGAGCTTGCCTTGGGCCGTTCTCTTCCACACCTTTCTGGAGGTGACTGTCCTTTTCTCCCAGAGCCTGGACCCACAGGCTCCTTGGTGCCAACCTTGGGATGCAAGTGAGGTGTGCACGAGGCTCCTGATGCCAGCCCCGTCTGGCCGTTCTATGTGTGTTTGTCACGGCTTCTACCCTGCATGGGGCCAGAACCTCAATCGCATACCCGGGATGCTTGCCTGCCCTCATCTCCCCTCCTTGGACCCTGCGGGATTGAGAATCCCTCTCAAGACAATCCCTTCACCCTTAAGAGAGCAGCCTTGGAAGGTGTGTGCGCTGTGATCTGCACACACCTTCTAAGAGGACCTCATCTGCTTCTCTTTCTTTGAGTCTCAGCAGAGCTGTACATGACTGGACTCAATGTCCTTGACTTGTCCCCGTGCTCTAGTGCCCACCGTGAGGTCAAGGGCTCAGGGCTTGAATATGCTGCCCCATGGGTCTTGGAGCTGCATCTAGCGCCTCCTTGCATGGGCTACAGTTCTTCACAGTGAGTGACCCAGACAGGGACTCAGACTGACTAAAGGATGCAGACCAAGGGACTCATCGGAGAGACCCAGACAGAGGGACTCAGATGAGTGACAGAGGAGGTACACAGAGGAGGGACCCGTTCTGTTCTGGGCTGGCAGGGGCACACTGGGGCTGGGGACGCCCCTGGCTGGTGGCCCCAGGACTAAGCATGGTCTTCAGAGGCAGACCGCTGGATATGCAGGAAGCAGGTTTAGGAGAAGCCAGGCTCTGCTATTGTGATCTCAGGCAAGATGTGATCTTTCTGAGGTTTACAGTCATTATCTGTAAAGCACAGAGGAACTGTCCCCAACTTCCCAGTAAGTCTCATACTTGAAATAAACCACACACTGTGCATGACAGTGCCTGAGACTAATTTAGAGTCAGACAACTGGCAACACAACGTAAAGATACACGACTTAATTCTTTCTGTGATTATGGTCACAAACTGAGTTGGACTAGAGCTGAGTCCTAATCAATGGTGGGGTTCAATTTTGAGCTTATAGGGAAATTTGATTCCGTTCTCATCCACTTTGATTTGCAACCAGAATCATGGAAAAAATTAAATGTGTGAACTGAGGCACCACTGTACAAGGAAGACAATCTGGGGGTCCAGCCAGGTAAGAGGGTGTTTTGAGGTGTCAAGACCACAGTGGCACAGGAGTCCAGGGCCCAAAGAGGATGGCCTCTCTTACCATCTTCCTGTTTTTGTCATTCCTGCTTTCTGGACCCTAATAGGACTTAGCTCAGACTGCTGAGCCCCGAAGGAGATCCCAGGCCTGAATGAACTTCTGGTTCTGACCTGGCCTCTCATGAGGGGGCCTGACTCCATGCACTTTGCTCCCTCTCCAGAGGACAACGAGGAGGGCTGGTCTCCATGGGCAGAGTGGACTGAGTGCTCCGTGACCTGTGGCTCCGGGACCCAGCAGAGAGGCCGGTCGTGCGATGTCACCAGCAACACCTGCCTGGGTCCCTCCATCCAGACTCGTGCTTGTAGCCTGGGCAAATGTGACACACGCAGTGAGTGTCAGTTACCTGCCTGCCCCTTACTGTAACCCTGACCCTTGGCCACGTGGTTTGGAGGGACAGAGTTTCCTCTGGGTTCTAGAGACCTCAGCTCTTTAGATGTTCTGTTCCCCTGAAGACAGGCTATCCTCTCCCGTTGCCAGCTAGGAAGCACTGCATAGCCCAGGAGGCAGCCTGAGACCTAACTTATTTCTGTTAGTCCGACAGAATGGTGGCTGGAGCCACTGGTCACCCTGGTCTTCCTGCTCGGTGACCTGTGGAGTCGGCAATGTCACACGCATCCGCCTCTGCAACTCCCCAGTGCCCCAGATGGGGGGAAAGAACTGCAAAGGCAGCGGCCGGGAGACCAAGGCCTGCAATGGTGACCCTTGCCCAAGTAAGCAGCACCCTGGGTCCTCAGGTGGGGGCATCCAGCTTAGAGCTGGGTGGGTGGGAGCCAGGGCTCCTGGCCATCAGGGCCTTTCCAGCCCAGCCTGGCCAGCACAGCTCCAGGCAGCATGGTTCTGTTGCTAGGCTTTCATGGGGTCATGGCCAAAGGCCCAGCTCTTCTGAGCAGCACAGACTGCAGTCAAGTCCCCAGTCACTGGTGCTTGGTGAACAATAAGCCAGACCCATGGAGTCAGACAGCGGGGAGCAACAGATGTGCAGAACATGTCTCACAAAAGGACTCTGTGCCAGCCTGTGACAAGTCAGAGCCACGGCTGAGGGGACACATGTGGTTCAGGGCCCAGGAACTTCTCTAGGAAGCTGGTCCCCAGGGCACAGTGACATGGCACGGTGGCTTTCATGCAGGCATCTGTGCAACTGTATGTGGGTGTCGTGGACAATGAGCTTGGATCTCACATGATGGTGTCTCAGGGATGAGGTCTCCCTATCCAGAGTCTACCTTGGTAAAGAGCCCTGGGCTTCTAGCTACAAAAGATTGTGAGGGTTTTCAGCCAGATGTACAAACAAACCATCAGAATTCTGTCATCTGTGTCACTCACTGATTGTGACCAAGGAAGGACCTGGTAGCCTAGTCAGTCCCTCCTACCTGTGACTCAACTGCAGGAGAAAAAAAGCAATTCTTTCTTCCTAGTAGGAGATAGCCCACACTGCTCAACTTGTCCCCCATGCCTCGCAGGGCTGGTTTTGCTGTGCTTCCTCTTCACCCCACCTGAGCCCCTTTCCTGACTCTTCCTGCAGTTGATGGCCGCTGGAGCCCCTGGTCCCCATGGTCAGCCTGCACAGTCACCTGTGCTGGAGGAATCCGGGAGCGCACAAGGGTCTGCAACAACCCAGAGCCACAGCATGGGGGAAAGGACTGCGTGGGGGATGTGAAGGAGCACCACATGTGCAACAGGAAGAGCTGTCCCGTAGGTGGGTGTTCAGGGTGTGAGGGCACATGGAGGAGGGCGCAGGGTGAGGAGGTGCCTGTGCTGAGTGGATGTGTCAGCCACAGATACATCTGAGGATACCACTGGTTTTTATTTGGATGCCCAGTATGTTAGTTAACTTTGCAGTTGCTGAGATGCAACACCTAATACCTGTGATGTAAAGAAGGAAAGGTTAGTTTGGCTTAGGGTTTGAGGAGATTCAGTCCATGGTAAGCTGGCTCTAAGGCAGAAACATCACAGTGGAAGGGTAGGACAGAGGAAAGCTGCTTAGTTCATGATGGTGGAAAGCAGAGCAGGGGAACAGAGCCATAGAGGAAGGGGAGATCAAGGGACTATGTAGATCCCAAGGCCATGCATCCATGATCCACCCAGACACATGCAGGAGCATACTCTACTAATCTGCTGGGTGTTTCCCAATCTAATGGAGTTGACATGTCAGGATTAATGGTCATACACAGTGAAAACATTTGTGGAAAATACATGGAAACATAGAGAAGAACAATCTGTTAGCACCACATAAAGACAACTGCTCTGGTCTTTGCGTCTTTCTGCTTTTGGTCTTTGGTCTTTTGCCTCCAAAGTATTTATGTGAAAGCAAAAAATATGCAATACAGTGTGGACACTGAACAAGCAAGGATCCAATGTGCATGTGCCCCCTGTTTTTCATTTTTTACTTTTTGGTTCTGGGGATTGAACTTAGGACCTTTGCACTGAGCTACATCCACAGTCTTTTTTTTCTTTAATTCTTTCAATTTTGAGGTAATGTCTCACTAAATGATTAAATTGCTGTCTCATTTCTTATCACTGAGACACAATGCCCAACACCCACAACTGTGAGGAGGGAGGTTTATTTTGGCTCACAGTTTGTTAGAGGGTTCAGTCCATAGTCATCTGACTCTAAGGCAGGGCAGCACAGCAGAAGGGCATGGCAGAGGAGAAACACCTCATGGAGTGGTGGTGGCAAGCAAGGAGAGAGTGACAGGAGTGGGGAAGAGATAAATCCTATCAGGCCATGCCCCCAGTGACCTATTTCTTTTGACCAGATCCCACCTCCTAATAGCAAGTCAGCTATAAATTCCTTAGTGGATCAGTCCTCTAGCGATTATCAGAATTCCATGATCCAACTACTTCCCAACATAGGACAAGTGACAGATGTAAGGATGAGCTTCCTTTTGAAGTGCTTTGAGCTGAGCTAGGCAGTTGCCACCTATACCTTGGCCTCAGCTCTCTCTGCCTCTCCCCCAGATGGATGCTTGTCCAACCCCTGCTTCCCCGGTGCTGCATGCACCAGCTTCCCGGACGGGTCCTGGTCCTGTGGCTCCTGCCCAGTGGGCTTCCTGGGCAATGGGACTCACTGTGAAGACCTGGATGAGGTGGGTTCCCCATCTGTGGGCAGCTGGGCACCCTATGGGAATCAGAGGGCTGTGGCTTATGTCTGCTTGTCTTCACAGTGTGCTGTGGTTGCAGACATCTGCTTCTCCACCAACAAAGTTTCCCGCTGCGTCAACACCCACCCTGGCTTCCACTGCCTGCCCTGCCCTCCGAGATATAAGGGGACTCAGCCCTTTGCAGTGGGCCTGGAGGCAGCCAGGACAGAAAAGCAGGTGAGTAAGCCTGGCCTCTCCTGCATATTGATGCAGGCTGGGAAAAAATGAATTGAGTCCAAAAAAGTGGAGGTGAGATAGGAAAGAGAGAAAGTAGCAGCATCGCTGGGGAGATCTTGGGAGGCACTTACCTCCCCCAAGGCCAGGCCACCGGAGCCCCATCCAGATGGCCCCGGGGGAATTCAGATCTGAGTTTCCATGCAGAAATATACGAGCATCAGGATAACAATTTTATTCTCTGCATCAATAATGTTTTAGTTTATTTTGTGTGGCTATAGCAATTTGTAGGTAATTTATAAAGGACAGAGACTGCTTTCTACGGTTCTGGGAGCTGGAAGTCCTAGATGGGCCTAGATGGTGAGGGCCCCATTGTCATGTCACCCAGGCAGGAGGCAGAAGGCAGAGAGGGCACGAGAGGTCAAGATTGAGCTCTTGGCCACAGCCCTTGCACAGTTGACGTGACTCCTTCACCAGGGTGGGACCCTCATGACTGAACACCGTCTCTTGAGCCCCACCTCCCGCCACAGTCACCTTGGGGATCCTGTTTCTACGCTTGCTTTGTGGAGACATGTTCAAACCACAGCAAGCAGCACCACATGCTAAGGCATAGGCAGGCTCAGAAATGGTTCCCGCAGCTCAGGGACCGTTGAAAACTGCCTCAGGACCATTTCCAGAAGGAACAAAACTCCCGGTTTCTGGACTGGCACCTGGCTGCCCTCTCTCCTGCACCCTTGGGTCTCCCCAGTTCTGTCTCAGGCCATACCGTGTGTTACAGTCCATAACTCATGTGGTCCTGGGTCTCCAGGTGTGTGAGCCTGAAAACCCCTGTAAGGACAAGACTCACAACTGCCACCGGCACGCGGAGTGCATCTACCTGGGCCACTTCAGTGACCCCATGTACAAGTGCGAGTGTCAGACAGGCTACGCAGGCGATGGGCTCATCTGCGGGGAGGACTCGGACCTGGATGGCTGGCCCAACAGCAACCTGGTCTGTGCCACCAACGCCTCCTACCATTGCATCAAGGTGAGCCCTGCGACCCCATGGGCCGACACAGGCCCTACCCTTCACTTCCTCCCACAGTGGAGAAAGCTCTCAGTGGGGAGGGATCAGTTAGCGTTTGTCACTGGCTAAAATACCCAAGATAACCTACTTACCTAAGCAGAGACTGACTCTGGTTCACAGTCAGAGGGTTCAGTCCATGGTCACTGGGCTCCATGAGGCCCATGGTGGGGCAGCACAATGTGGTGGGACCGTGAGGCAGAGGAGGCTGCTCATCTTATGGCAGCCAGGAAGCAGGGAGAGAGGAAGGAAGGGGCTGGGTCCCAGTGTCCTCTCCAGGAGCACTGCAGTGACTTCATTTCCTCCCACTAGGCCCCACCTGCTTAGGGCTGTCCACCCTCCCTGTGGCGCCAGAGGCTGGGACCACAGCTCTGGGCCCTCGGGGAACACTCTAGGTCCACACCATGGCAAAGGACTGGGGCCCACATGGCAAGAGTGTATTGGTCTAAACAATGAGAAACTCTAGTTGTCTGGTTTCCTCCTACATTCCACATATGTTCCGTGTTTTAGACAATAGCATGTTGGAGTCACAGATTTCCCACTATCATGGGATGAAGGACATTTGGGTTGGACTGGTCTGGCCGTGGCCATCAAGCAGGTGTCTTGACCAGAGGGTTGGGGCAGGGCCAAGCCTCTCCTTTAGCTCTCCTATACTTCGGGGCCCTTACTACAACCAGAGTCTTTCTCCCTGCTTGTGGCCAGGACCTGAGGGACCAGGTACGTCTTAATGCTCATGTTCTGAACTCACATGAGCTCAGCATCGAGCGAGGTGCAAGGATGTGGCCTAATGCACCTTCCCACCATCAGGTCTATGCACTCAGTTTAGCGGCAGTGCAGTGGGGCCACAGCAGGTGGCTTCCTACTTCCTGTGCCACCTGTGTGCTTTCTGTGAGGTGTGGAAGTAGGAACTCCTACTGGTTTCTGGTTCTGACCCTCCAAACAGGTCACACACACCCACAAGGGCTCCTTTCTGAAAGACTTGCTTGCTGGTGCAGGATACAGCCTGAAGTCCAGGCTCGGTGCTTCCAGAGGAGAGGGCTGGAGCTTCTGCATGGCTCTTCCACTTCTAGGCAGCAATAGTCTCATCCTCCTCCTGTCTCCACAGTCCTCTGGCAGCATCCCTGGGACCCGGGCTCAGAACACAGTGCCTTTGTCTCAGCTCATTGGCCATGGTCCTAGAGTAGGACCTAGAGAGAAAAGACAGCCCTGGCCCAATGGCACGGACCTATTTCTCTGCTTCCTGTGAAGGACAGATATCCCACATTCACATCTGTGATGCCGCATTTACCTTTTTGTTTTATCTTCATGAGGAAAGAAGGGGTTTTTCTGAATGTTTTCATGATTATTGTGCCTTCTGTAATTACAGGACAACTGCCCTCAACTCCCCAATTCTGGACAAGAAGATTTTGACAAGGATGGAATCGGTGATGCCTGTGACGAGGATGATGACAATGATGGAGTGAACGATGAGAAGGTAGGACAAATGGTGCTGTGTGACAGCTGCCTGTGACCTCAGGAGCAGAGAGGCCACAGGAGACAGGGTTCTTTTGTTCCCTTCCCCTACTCTTACCCTTCTTCTGCCTTCCTCTCCCCTTCCCTTGCAGTATATGAGCTTGAACCCTTGGTCCTTCCCACCAAGCTACATCCCCAGCTCTTTTCTATTTTCTTGTTTTGTGGCAGGGTCTTGCTAAGTCTCTAAATTGTCCAGGCTGGGTTGAAACGTTGCATCCTCCTGCCACAGCCTCTCAAAGTGCTGGGATTACAGATGTGTACTACTATGCCCAGCTGAGATTAATACTCTGCACCAAGTAGTCCTTGCAGTGCCATTACCTCAGTGTGTTATTGTGCACAAGCGATTTCCAAGTCAGGAAGAGAGAGTGTTCATGTACAGTAGCAGATCAGCTGGCACATGGGCCCCCTAGGGTGCTTTACAAGAAAATGTGCTCAGTTATTTAGTTTACTTTTAATTGTGCAGAAAGGGCACATCTATATCCCTTCCTTCTGCCGAGGTGTCAGGAGTTGGTGCTTTCTTTGGCCTTGAAGACTGTTGTATACAGACAGTTTCACACCCCAGCACACAGTGTGACACTGGCAAGGGTGGATCACCTTGATTTTGCTCAGGGCATTTGTACACCTGACTTTCATCTGTCCATCCACTCATTCACCCATTCATCTGACTTCACTGTGAAGCAGAAGGAATATTCATCTTTGTCCCTGGAAACCGCAGAATTGTAAGCAGAGAGCAGGTGCATAAATAATTATAAAATGATTAGGGGCTCAGCAGATGTTGGCGAGGACTGATGCCTCTTGTTTTCTTTGTCTCTACACTGACATTTTGATCTACTTTGGGTACTTAATGCTTGTGAATTCTAATCTTTTTTTTTAATCAACGACTGATGGAGATTGCCATACCCTTTCTTAGGTCATTTCTTGTGTTTTTAGGATAATTGCCAGCTGCTGTTCAACCCCCGGCAGTCTGACTATGACAAGGATGAGGTTGGAGACCGCTGTGACAACTGCCCCTATGTGCACAACCCGGCTCAGATTGATACAGACAACAATGGTGAAGGGGACGCCTGCTCTGTAGACATCGATGGCGATGGTCAGTGCCCTGTGACAGCCCTGTGTCTGAAGACCCAACTCACTGCAGACAGAAGTCCAGGGGCCTGTGTCTCCTGAGTGTGCCCAGACTGGGTTCTTGTTGTTTTGGAGGGTTTGGCATCACAGGGATCCTGGACCCAACCTCATGGGTGTATTCTCCAGAGTCACTTTTTATTCTGAATTTTTGGGAAGGCTCTTCTTCATCTAAATGCTTAAGTAGCTTGGTTTGCACAGGGGCCCATGGCATGGGTTGCCTCTCTGGGTGCAGCCCGGTGGCCCCTCACCCAGTCCCACTCATGACATCTGCTGTGATGCAGCTTCTGTTGCGAACCCTGAGAACCCTCACTTACTGTCTGGTCAAACTGATCCTGAGAAAGTTTTCAGAGGATCTTCCTGGGACCTGGGACATTTACATCTGGGCTCATCTTTCGCATCATAATTGATGAGCTCCTTCCTCTGGTGGAATGTGTAGGTATGTCACATGACCTGTGTCACTGCTGCAGGTTGACGCTTTACCTGACCTGCTGACCTCCAGGATGGAGCCCTAAGGCCTGAAGCCCTTCCACCCCCACCCCAGGTCATTCCTTTCTCAGGAGTTCAGGGACCATGCAAGTCCCACAGAGGCAGCAGCTGCTTGGCCCCTGACTTGTCCCCTCTTCCACAAATCTAATCATCTTCACATGTTGACATAGCTTCTTTTATTATTACTAAGCAAAAGTTGGGCTGTATGCTGTTTAACATGGTAGGAAAAGCAGCACCTCTTCCCTAAACCCAGCCTATTGCTGCTTTTTTTGCATGCCAACAGATGTCTTCAATGAGCGAGACAACTGTCCCTATGTCTATAATACTGACCAGAGAGACACGGACGGTGATGGCGTGGGTGACCACTGTGACAACTGCCCTCTGATGCACAATCCTGATCAGGTGATGGGGCACTTGTGAGCAGGGTGGGTCCTCAGCAGTTACGCAGAGATGCAGCTTTGTGACTCTCATCAGCCTGGTCAAGGCATCATAGATTTTCAGGAGGCTCAATTGGAAACATTTACTCATCCCAAGTCTCAGCACAATTCTGGCATCTCAGTGGCCAGGGCCGGGTTGCCTCTCACTGTCAGCAGGAGCCCGGGTCTCCATGTCACCCTCTCTGTTTTTCCCTGGTGTGAGCACAGGCGTTGGCTTTACTGCTAGGTCTGCCGTGGAAGAGGCAAAGAGACCAAACCCACCGCAGGGTTCCCAGGATGCATCCTGGCAGTGGCATTAAGTGACTACCCTTGTGATATTCACTCACTCTTTCCAGTGAGGAAACGGAAGTCTCCCTTGAGTGCGGCGCAGCCTGCTGGGAGGCAGCTCAGGCTGGGACGATCCAGGCTCGGCTCCTAGAGTCTGGCTCAGTGCGGTGCGGGCAGCAGAGTGAGCTTGGCCCAGTGGCTTCTTCTCTGAGGACCTGGAGGTGGTTGGCCAGCCTGACAGGCGCATCCTAAGGTAGGGGCTTACTTGCCTTTCCCCTTGGGCTCTGTCTTCCAGACGGATCTGGACAACGACCTCGTGGGAGACCAGTGCGACAACAATGAAGACATAGATGACGATGGCCACCAGAACAACCAGGACAACTGCCCCTACGTTTCCAATGCCAACCAGGCCGACCATGACAACGATGGCAAGGGCGATGCCTGTGACCCTGACGATGACAATGATGGGATTCCAGATGACAGGGACAACTGCCGGCTGGTGTTCAACCCTGACCAGGAGGACTCAGATGGTGGGTGCCCTCCCTTGGCTCCAGCCCTGCAGGGGCCCCGCGTGAAGGGCCCCTAACCTGCCTGGCCCTCAGGCATGTCCAGCTTCTTGTGTGTATTACTCACTTGACATCAGGCATCATGTAGTATCTGTCTGTGCATGTTGGGATGAGGAAAAATCCAGCATCTGTATGATTTTCAAAACTTCAGCAATCTCTTAGAAATATAAGTGTATGAGGCCAGAGAAAGGACAGGAAAGAATGTAAAGGCAGGGAACACAGAATGGGGGGAGTATGGATATAAGGAGAAGGGCCCACTAGCTGCGTAGAGTCTTGAGGTAATAGAACCTTCAGGATGGACTAGCACGTCCATGTCTCTGAGCAGTGAAGAGCACTTTCGTGGCAGCCAGAGGCTGCGAACAGGTGGCTGGCAGAGCGGATCTGGTGTCTGAGTCCCTTACCGAATGGGGTTTGGGCATCCTGGGTGCTGAGTCTGCAAGACTCAGAAGCAGGGAAGTCTAGCTGAGGTCTGACAGGAAAACCCCAAGCTCTGCTGAGCAGGGGAGCAGAGCTGTTGCAGAGTCTCTGTGGGAAGGTGGGTTTGCCGAGGAGAAGCTGAGCGAAGAGAAGGATCTCAGTGTTTCCCGAAAGTCCCTGTATGTGGTCATGCACCTCCCCACAGTAAGGGGAACATGTGATATTAAACAGAAGGAAATCAGTGTGAAAGAAGTGATGGGGTAGTTAGGATGTCAAACTTGAAGTTAGACTTGGTATCTTTTTCTTCCTGTGAAACAAGCAGCCACGCAGGGGCAGGTTGACCACACTGGGCCATGTGGTCCCTGGGGAAGTGGTCCAAGAGGTTCCGCAGTCCACTGTCCTCCGCCCACCCAGCCCTAGCCACAGCCCCACTGAAGATCTAACGAGCCCACAGCCCCACTGAGGATCTAAAAAGCCCACAGCCCCACTGAGGATCTAGAAAGCCCATAGCCCCACTGAGGATCTAGAAAGCCCACAGCCCCACTGAGGATCTAGCAAGTAGGCTCCTAATGGAGGGAGTCCAAATTCCTCTAGGAAAAGCCCGCTTCACTGTAAGAGTGCTTTAAATGTCTAATAGACCAAAAGGTCATGGGAATTTTTTAAAGTCGACAGAAGCATCCGTAAGTTCAGCTAGACATTGCTTGACAGGTCTCCTCTCCAGTCTGAGCTCAGGACAAGGGGAACAGTTGTTCTTGAAGGTTTTTCTGTATGGTCTGTGCTGGGTGTTTTCCATGAGCAGATATGGCATGATAGGTGGAGACACCTCAGAGTGCGCAAGATGAATGCCTTGGAGCCTAGAGCATCCGTCACTGCCAGGGCTCAGCCACAGGCTTCAGAGACCACATGCTCTCTGATCTCTCGCTGTAGAGGCAAAAGGCAAGCCGCCTGCTTTGTCTCCTGGCTTTTGTTTGTTCCTTGTGAATAGGTGATGGGAGGGGTGATATTTGCAAAGACGACTTTGATAACGACAACGTCCCGGATATTGATGACGTGTGCCCTGAAAACAATGCCATCAGTGAGACTGACTTCAGGAACTTCCAGATGGTTCCCTTGGACCCCAAGGGAACCACTCAAATTGACCCCAACTGGGTCATCCGTCACCAAGGCAAGGAGCTGGTTCAGACAGCAAACTCGGATCCTGGCATCGCTGTAGGTAAGCCTGCAAGATCCTGGGTGGTGCCCCTCAGAGTCCACAGAGTTCTGTGGGATCATGCAAGTGGGATTAGTGGGTCTTTGTAGCACCCCATCCTTCCCTGCATGTGAAACTGTCAGCCGACATAATCTGGGCAGTAGGATCTGGGGAAGGCTGTGTCTGCCTCTGAAGTTTCACACTCAGCTGGCTAGCTTGCTGTGTGAAGTTGGGCTACACAGTGTCACGACAGTGTAACTTTCTAAGTTGGGTCTAAAAATATCACTTAAGTTCTCTCCCTCTCTCAGGAAAGAACCTGAGTTGGGTGGAAAAGGAAACCACTTTCCCACAGTGCAGGGTCCCGTCTGGGCTCCCCTAGGGGTCCCACTGATATTGTGACCACATATTCCTTGCATCCAGGTTTTGATGAGTTTGGGTCTGTGGACTTCAGTGGCACATTTTACGTGAACACGGACCGGGATGACGACTATGCAGGCTTTGTCTTTGGCTACCAGTCCAGCAGCCGGTTCTATGTGGTGATGTGGAAGCAGGTGACCCAGACCTACTGGGAAGACCAGCCCAGCCGGGCCTACGGCTACTCAGGTGTGTCACTCAAGGTGGTCAACTCCACGACAGGAACCGGTGAACACCTGAGGAATGCCCTGTGGCACACAGGAAACACGGAGGGACAGGTGAGGCTGGCAGCTGCCACACCCCTGGATGCTGCTCTGCAGCTCCTCCTTGTCCCAAAGAGGGCTTGCTTCTGCTCTCAGTGGTTCTAATTCAAGCAGCAATCATTTTAATTATTGTTATAGAGCTCCTTTTTATTAAAGGCAGCATGCCTTGTGATTTCATAAACACGATTGGAAAATGTCTTTCAAATTACACATATTTTTACGCTGCCCTAACGACAGAGAGAGCTGGGTTTTAAAAAGTTTAACCTCTGCCCACAGTCACGGACTGAGGGAGCTGATGGTCCTGACTCTTGACCCAATGCGTGGGCTGAGGGCTGCTCTCAGAGAGCTGAACCACGGTCCCACCCTCCATGGACTTTGACAGCCATGTGACAAGTTCACAGTGACAAGTTACACAGTGGTGTGTCAAGTTCAGAGCATAGTTTGAGAGATTCAGAGTCTGTGTGTGCTGTGTCCATCCGACCGTGTGTCAGAGGGCCAGGCAGCTGAATGTGGGGTGACCTTGCAGAGTTAGTTTCTGCCCTGGGTGTAAGGCTGTGGTGGACACTTGGGGAACCAAGTGACTCCAGGGTGGTGCCTTTTCCCCAGGTAAGGACGTTGTGGCACGACCCCAAAAACATTGGCTGGAAGGACTACACTGCCTATAGGTGGCACCTAATCCACAGGCCCAAGACAGGATACATGAGGTAAGGGCAGCTAAATGCCAGCTACATTTGTGCCATGTGATGTCTTCCCATGGGAGCCAAGTTCGAGCTTTAAGGACAAATTCTAACTTTGATGTTCTTCTCTGGATTCTTCAGCTTTTAATGCTTCCCTCTCTACTATGCATGACTTATTTAAAAAATAAAAACTGCTGAAAAGGAGAAAGTACAGTTTGTGAAGATGACACAGAGGGTGATGGGCACCTCTCCTCCTAAGGAAAGCTGGTGGGTCAGGCAGAAGCCACCAGGGAGTCACTGCGTCTTCGCAAAGGTCCTGGCTGCTCCTGGTCTGTGAATGGCTCCAAGTCACACGTACAAATAAAACTGTCACAAATACCAGGCCAACAGAATTTTGTGGCCTTTGCTTCACACCATTTGTAATTGACTTTGATTAAAATTTGAACAATTTAAAGTTCTCCTCTCCTCTCCTCTGCATTTGCCTAGCAAGTGCAAGGACCTGAGTTCGATCCCTGGCACCCGAAACAAAAACAAAAACAAAAAAGTCCCCCAAATAAGTAAAATTTGTTTTAAAAAAAGAAAAGTTAATGAAATTCAGCCAGACCAGTTGGATTCCATGTGTGTCTGTGTGTGTGTGTGTGTGTGGTACTGGGGATTGAACCCAGGGCCTGGCATGTGCTAAGCAAGCACTTTACCCAGCTTCTCTTGGCTTCTTTACAGATGCCAGGAGTGTGGAGTTTGTGCAGATAGAGTGTGGAGTGAGTTGTGGGTATGAGGTCCCTTGGACAGGCTCCATCTGTTCACTCACAAGCTCTACCCTCCCGTGCACCCTCCCATGGAGTGTTCCCACCTCATGCTGAGTAGGGCGGGAGGGAGGACCCCTGTCCTCACAAAGCTTTGCTCTTGGGGAGGACTTGCATCCAGGAGGATGAAGGGAACCTGTCCCGAGGGTGCTAAGAAATGCCCTTCACTATCCACACTGTTCCTTGGCTCCTAAAGGAAGAGACTGCTGTAAGTGGCCTGGATGGTTGTCTGTACACCCAAGTATGGAGTGGCAGGGGTGGGGAAGGAGGGAGCCCCTCAGGTTGGTGCTGTGCACAGGCTTGTGAGGGGAGAGCAAGCCCAGCTGGGCCTCAGGGAACCTGAGCAAGGGCCGGGGTTCAGATCTCCCTATGTCGGCCTGGAAGTGTGGCTTGGTGACAGAGTGCTTGCTTAACACACGTGAAGCCCCGAGTTCCATCCCCAGAACGAGCGAGACTATTCTAGGTTCCTCTTGGTCAACTTGGCATCTTGCATAACCTCATAACCTGCAGCCCCGGATAATGTGCTTCACAGAATCAAGTTCTTTCCCTCCCCCATCCCCATGTTTTCAGAGTCTTAGTGCATGAAGGAAAACAGGTCATGGCCGACTCAGGACCAATCTATGACCAAACCTACGCTGGTGGGCGGCTGGGTCTGTTTGTCTTCTCTCAAGAAATGGTCTACTTCTCGGACCTCAAGTATGAGTGCAGAGGTGAGTGGCAGAGGGAGCTTGTGGTCCAGGCTGCCCTCCCAGAAGCTGGGAGAGGAGCCCAGGTGCTACCCTTGCATCAGAGTGCCGGCCTCTTTCTGGCAGAGGTGTTATTTGGGCAGCACAGATTGTACTGCATCTTGTTTGTTTCTTTGTTGTTTAAAGTCAAACTGAATGTTTCTGGAAGAACAAACACTTTCAATGTTTAAAGTTTTATTTCTATGAGACATTTTGCTAGTAATCTAAAAGTATTATAGCAGACCATTATTTCTAAATCACTTTGCAACTTGAGCCTCAAATTTGATGACCCAGAGAGTGGTGTAATTTAATGCTTCTTTTGGATATTAAACCGTGTCTCCAGGTAACTTTTAGAACACTGACATTGTGGCAGACTTAATGAAAAACAGGAAAAGAAAGCAAATTTAATTACTCTATCAGGCTTCTCCAGAGTTTAGAAATTTTGATTTAATGTGAGCTTGAAATTGAAGAAAGATAGGAGGAAGGAGAGGCTAAAAAGGCGATGGAATGGACCAGAAACTTGAATGAATTGCTTATTCCATCAGAATTCAAGGGGCTCTGATTTCTACCTAGCAGGTTCTCCTACTTCTGGGTTCACTCTATCTGATAGGTTTTCTTTTCTTTTTTTTTTTATTAGTACATGTTCACAGTATACAAAGTTTACAGTCATCTTGAGGAGTGGGTACATGTACATAATACAGCTTGTTTACTTTTTAATCTCCTCCCCTTTCCTGCCTAGAGTACCTCCCTCCCTTTCCCTCTAAATACCCCTTCCCCACTTGCATTCTTGTTGTTATTCTTAATTTTATTCCATATTTATAACATATAATGTTTACAGTTATTAGGTTCCTGTACATGGCTTAGCTTAATTCTATTTACTTCTCCCTCCTCTGCCCTCCCCTCCTCCCTCCATCTCCTGGACCCTTTCTCATTTGCAAAAGATCTATCTCTAGTCTCCTTTCAGCCATCCTTTATTGTGGTCTTTGTTTGTACTTTGCCTTACTCAAATGAGAGATACCATACATTAGTTAAGCTTGCGTGTATGATTTAGGTCACTCAACATTGTATTTTCCAGAGGCGTTCATTTTCCTACAAATGTCTTGGATTTATCCTGCTTTATAGCTGAGTAGTATTCCATTACGTGCCAATACCACATTTTTTCTATCCCTTCATCTGTTGATGGGTGTACTGGCTGCTTCCATGATTTAGCTATTATGAATTGTGCTGTATAAACATTGGTGTGTGTGTGTGTTGCTGTAGTATGATGTCTTAAGCTCTTTGGGAAAGATTTCTAGAAGGGGAATAGCTGAGTCATATGGAATTTCTAATTTTAGCTCTTTGAGAACTCTCTATACTTATTTCCATAATAGTTGTACTAGTTTACATTGCTACTTACAATATAGGAGGGTTTCTTTTTCACCATGGCCTCTCTGATGTCTCTTGGATCTTTGACTTCTTGATGATGGCCATTGATTCTGGGGTAAGATAGAATCTTGGTGTTGCCTTAGTTTACATTTCTCTAATGGCCAGAAATGTTGAACATTTTTTCATATGTTAATTGGCCATATGTACTTCTTTTCTGAGAAGTGTCTGTTCATTTCACTTACCCATTTCTTGATTGGGTCTGTTTATTTCTTGATTGCTCATTTAAGTGGTCTAATATTTTTTGAGTTCTTTATATGTTCTAGATGCTAGTTCTCTGTTTGGGAAATAGCTGGCAAAATTTTTATTCTGTAAGTTGTCTCTTCACTCTACTAATTGATTCTTTTGCTGTGAAGAAGATTTTAATTTGATGTAATCCCATTTATTGATTCTTTCTGTCATTTTTTGTACAGTTGGGGTTCTGTTTAAAAAATCCTTTTATGCACCTATTACTTCAAGTGTTTCATCTACTTTTCCTTCTAGTAGGCTCAGTGTTTCTGTTTTAATGTTTAGATATTTGATCCATTTTTGTTTCAGTTTAGTACATAGTGAGAGATATGGTCCTGCTTCAGTCTTCTATAAATGGATGCCAGTTTGCCCAGCACCATTTTTTGAATAGACCACCTTTCCTCCAATGTATGCTTTTGGGCCCTTTTCAAAGATCAAATAGCTGAATGTGTCTAGGGATGTTTTGGTACCTGCTATTCCTTTCCACCTATCCACCTGTCTGTTTTTTTGTCAATGCTATGCCAAGCGAACACTTTCTGATTATGTACTCTACTAAATCTACAGGTTCCTGTATTTTCTATACCTTCTTAGAGGGGTAGGGATAGAAGAGTTTCTTTTTAGTTACACATGTAAAGAGTGTATTTGAATCAAACTACTACCATCCTCGAAGAGAGTTTTACTCTCATCTAGTCTAATGCCATGCTTTCTATAGATGAGAGAAGTAAAGTTCAGATATAATTTTCAAAAATGACACACTGAAAATTGCACACAAAGTTTTTTTTTTTGTTAGGATACCTTTCAATACATATCATATTTCCATCTACCCACAATCCAGCTATCTATTCTTCCATCCAAAAAACTTCCCATCCATCTGTCTTCCCATCCTTCCATCATTTCATCCATCCTTCCATCAGCCCTTCCATACTTCCATTTATCAGTTGATCTATTCATCCATCCCTCCATTTGTTCATCCATCCTTTGAGCTATCCTTCCATCTTTCCTTCCATCCTCCCTCCTGCCTTCCCTCCTTCTCTCCCTTCCTTCCTCGTTTCCATATACACTTCCATCCTTCCATCTATCCTTGTATCTTTCCACCTGTCCACCCATCTTCTCATTCTTCCATCATTTCTTTCATTCTTCTATCCACCCATCAGCCCTTCCATATTTCTGTTCATCAGTCTATCTTTTCATCCATTCTTTCATTTGTTCATCTTCCATCTATCCATCTTTTCTTCCATCCTTCCTTCCATCCATCCATCTTTCCCTACATTCATTCTTCCATCCATCCTTGCAGCATCTTTCCACTCTTCCATCTATGTTTTTATCCATCAATCTATCCCTCATTCCATCCTCCTTCCCTCCTTTCTTATGTCCCTTCCTCTGTTCCTCCTTCTGTCTATCCTTGTATACTTTCATCCAGCCAGTTATCCAACCTATTGGTACCATTTTTTAGCTAAAGCAATCATATTCAGGTTATAGGTGAAACAGTGGAATGAACTGTGGTTCAGTTGTCCTAATTCTTTTTATTGCTTTTCTTTTAGACGTTTAGATAAGATGTGCTGCATTTCCAGAAATGTGCTACAAATGCTGTTACTTAGACATCTTGGTGCACCCTGGTACTTGTAGCTTTTCCCTCTTCTGTGGCACTTCATGCTCCTTGGCCTCGACTGTGAGTGGTTCTTCAGCTCCTTCATCAACCCCAAGTCCAAGTGTCTTCAGGTGACAACCACGAATGGAACCCAAAGATGCACATCCAACTTCTACCCGAAAACAGTCTGATGATAGAAGAGACTTTATGTGGAGTGAAAATCGGGCATGACATTGCATTCCTTTTGCTTGTTTGTTTAAAAAGGATGACGTTTACATATGAAATGTAATTACTTATTGTATTTATGTGTATATGAAGTTGAAGGGACTATTGTGCATAAGCCATTATTATAAATTAAGCATGAAAAATATTGCTCAACTACTTTCAGTGCTTAATGTTTTCACTGTTCTTGGATTAGTGCTGTTTTACAGTGACACACAAGCCCTGTCAGGTCAACCGTAAGGAAGGGTCAAGTAGAGTTTGAAGCAGTGCCACAGCGAGGACTAGGTTAGGAAATAATTGTCACGTGACTCTGTGGCCTGATACCGAATGATGCGAGTTAGAAACTATTTGGAACAAAGAAAATAGTTAGAGAATTAAAAGAATGCCCTTCCCCTCTCTCCAGCTGTTCTGCAGTGGAAGCCTCACGTTTGGCAGAGACGGAGTTCTGTCAAAGAGAGACTGTCCCTGCGAAGGGGACCTCTCTTGGCCCGCCGCGGGCTCGGCACAGCCTGGGAGAGAGAGGCAAGCCGTGCACAAGGGTTTCATCTAGCTGCTCCTGCTGAGCGGCCGAGAGCACTCCCGGCCAGCCGTCATCCGGCCGTGCGTCCTGACTGCGGGGATGTTCGTTTTGGGCTTCTTTCCTGATCTCAGTTCCTGGAGGACAGCCAACCAGATAAACAAGGCAGAATGCACTCCGGCGTCTTGTTCCTGTTCTAGGCTTTGGAAACGATGGAAAAGTGGCTTTTACTTAATTCAGTAACACATTTCACTAAGGTTCCAGTAATAAGTGTTTTGTTACTATTTATTAAAAGAATATAGGATGCAGTTCCACTCACCAATAACTTATTTTAAACATGCCAAGTAACACACATATAGTATAATTTCTAGAAATAAACATATAACAAGGATATAATAATATGAAGATATAGTTGCAGCAAAATATCTGCCTGTTGAAGCACAAGGCTTTATGATATTATGTTGTCATGATAAAGCCTGCTGTAAGATGTAATGGGGCAAATAAATCATAGTGAATAATTTGTAATGGAACCTTAATATATTCTGTTGCCAGTGATTTTAGTTCAATTTTTTTTTTTTACTGTTATCTATCTGCTGTATATAGAGTTTTTAAATTTGAGTGCTGAAGAAGAATCCGCATTGAATCTTGCAGGCACATCCAGTAATCAATCATACAGTAACAGACATAAGTCTGACTTAATTTGGGCTTTAAGCTGCCTGGTCTCTCTGCAGGAGGTGTTAGTTCCTCCTGCTCCGCAAGGAGGTTAGTAGAAATTTGTCTGTCTGACATGGGACAGTCTCTCTCCTCTCTGTTAATTGTGATAGCATTTCTATGTCAAATAGAATCCATAACTTTTGTCTTCATTTACGTATTTCTTTTTGATACATTTATTTTTGTTGCTTCCTTTGAGGTTGGTACTCTTTTGTTTTACTGCACTTTTCATTTGTGTGGAACTGTATTCCCAAAACCAACAAAGGGTTGGGAAATTTCATTAAATGTGACGATTGTGAAGAGTGTGAAGGCTTCTGTTTTGGGGGCATTTGGTCCAATGGTACAATGGGGTCGATGATGTGAATACTTAGAATGTACCATATTTTTTTTGTAAATTATTTATGTTTTTTTAAACAAGCTTCTCATTTAGCTGAATGAAACTTTGTTTTGCCAAAGATTGTAAATATTAATTTATTTGTTCACATGGTCAAAATTTCACCACTGAGACCCTGAATTTAGCTAGAGCCTCATTTTTATACTTTGAAGATTAATACAGGAAATAAATTATACAAAGGTTTTCTATAAATGAATCTCTCTCCCTTTTTTAAAAGGAATTAGCAGGGTTTCTACTGGGGGGAAGGGAGAAAATTCTAAATAGAGAGAACTGAAGTTTTGCTTCCGGAAAGGTCCCAAGCACGCCACTCAGTCACTGGTTCCCGTCCCACCCCTGGGCCGGGAGCAGGGCCGAGGCTGTGAGAAAGCAACTTTATCATCCAGGTCTGCACTGCCAAGGGCTTTGCCGCGTGCTGGACGCCACCCTTCGGCAGCACCCTGCTGCTGGTTACTGTCAGCCAGGCGAACAGGCTCTTGCTGGGAATCTGGCAGGCATTGCTGGTGCAATCTTATACACAGGCAGTGAGAGCAGGGTCTCTCTCCAGCTCTGCTGAGCCGAGGCGTGTCAGATGGAGCGCAGGTCAGACCTCCTGCTGCACAGAAACACACGGCCCTGAAGGCGGGGAGGGCAGCAGCAGTCCCAGCTGACCTGGAAGTCTCTGAGTGTTATGGCAGGTCACACACGAGGACAAAAGAGAGAGCAGGGGACAAAGGGAGAGAAGGAGAAGAGAGAGGGGTAGAGAGATGGGGAGAGAGAGCGGGGGGGGGACAAGTGTCTGGCTGCAGTCAGCTGTGGTGGTCAGCTGTGGATGTAGGAGAGGTCTTCTGAGGTAACAGGATGTGCCTTGAAGGTCCTGGCAGGGGTCCAAGTGATGGAACAGGACTCTGGTCCCTGACCAGGAGGGCTGCTGAGGGCTTACACATCATGCATAAATGAGGGACTCTAAAAAACTTTGAAATGAAATACCAAAGGACGTGACTCTGAATGGACTGTGGGCAGCTACTTCAGGAAGCTTAATTTGTATTTTATTCAAGAAACAAAACCAATATGGTAATAGGGTTCAGCAGCTGGGTTTAAACAGTGTCCCATTTCTCATACATGCAGAGTGTTTCCATCATTTGGCCTTTGTGGGCACACAGACCCATTCTAGCATATGGCTCTCTCTTTCTGATGGCCCTGGGCATGAGCTGCGTTTCCAGGATGAATTTCCGGTGTCTCAGTGCTTGGGCACAAGGCTCCCTGGAACCCGCCAGTTATGGGAGAGAAAGGCTCCATGTGTCTCCTCTTCTTGGTGCCCGTGAGTGCCAATGTACCCCACCACTGGTGCACTCTATCGCCTGTGCAACTTGGCCTTTGACTGCAGGGGGAGAGGAGGCAGGAGATGGGAGAACACTGGCTGGGCCCAATTGAGACAATCAGGAACCAGCGCACTGACTCATTTCCAGTGCAGACATTGGCCACTGAGTCGATGCAATAACAGACGACTTCCTTCCCAGTAACCAGATGCAGAGTATGCCCTGGGCAGCCAGGGTAGAGGGTCCAGAACACCGTCATAACTTTGATCATTCTTCTTGGCTCCTGGTATCTGCTAGCCATGGCCAAATGTGGTTCTTCTGTGGGTTCTGCAGGTTCTAGAAACTCAGACGGGTTTTGCTCAGTTACTCCGAGTTTCAGAGGAGTTTCTGTCTCTGGGGGCAGAGTGGTCGCTGGGCTCGTAGGGAGTCGGTAGCAGGGACCTGGGTCATTTCTCACCAGCTCCTGGCCAGAGTCAATGAGCCACAGAGAGATGGAGATGGTGATAGCTAAACAGGACGGGGGTTCTTAGGGGAGAGGTCAGTGCTGGCCTGTCACTCCCCTTAAGTGGATCCCGGCAGGCTGGTACCTTGGGGAACAACCGGGGATAGCCCTGTGGATGCTGCTGCTTCTCTGGGGGACCACGCTATCCCAGGGATGGGAGCTTGGCAGAGCGCGTGGTCAGTATGAGAGTAGCTGGGCCCCCAGCACTCGGCCTTCTCGCCCTTGCCCGTGTGGTGGCAAGGTCTGCCCCTTGCCCATGTGGTGGCAAGGTCCGCCCCTGGCCCCTTCTCATCCTTGTCTCACATGAGTCCCCACAAGATCCTCTTGGTCATCTTGAAGATGCCAAGAGCTATGACACCACTGTCATTCACAGGCTTGCCTCAGCTTCCATACATTCATCTTCCATCCATTACAAGGCTTGATGTCTTTTGCCACTGTTCAGTTATCACTTTACCATTTAGTGGCTTTTTCACCCCAAACGCACCAAATGCATTTTGAAAAAGAATACTTTGACATTTAAGCTTCCAGTAAAGCTGGCTTCCCGCAGGCTTTGTCCTCAAAGCTCCAGTCAGGAGTCCAGGCATCAGAGCCAAGCTAAACACCATGTGGACACACTCGGGATGTCGCTCTGGTGCACCCATCCTTGGGCTTGCGAAGTGTCGCTGTCACTCACACATGGTGTGTACTCTGGCTCACCCTCAGGCTGTCTGAAGGTGGTGAGAGATGGTGTCTCAATGTATGTTGTGGTTCAGATTTAAAGGCTCAGTATTCAGAGACAGGGTCTTTGGAAGGTGACGGATGGGGCACTATTCTCATGAGTGGATTAATCCTTCCATGACTTCAGAGCTGAATGTGCTCTTAGGAATTAGGGCCTGGACAGAAGAGGCGGGGCATAAGCTGGAAGGATGTGTCTCCCCCTTAGCTCCGCCTTATCTCTCTGCTGCCTGGCTGCTATGACATGAATATTGTGTCCAGTGATGGGAAAATGACTGAGATATTGTATCTGTTCAATTTTTTGGCTAGTAACTTTATTGCTTCCTTCATTTCTCACAGGTTCCATGACCTGCAAATGTTGAAAAGGATGATGTCGGACGAGATGCTTCTTGAGGTACTGTGGCACGTATGTGCATGTGTGCGCTGTGCTGCACAGTTGTGAGTGTATGAATATGCACATGTGTGTGCGTGGATCTGTGCTTACACATGTGCGTGTGTGTGCCTGTGTGTGACCTGCAACCTTGTGTGTATCAGAGGAGTAGAATGTCTGCTGTCACCTGGGGAGGCACCACATGCACTGTACCAAAACTGGCATGCTAAAGACAAACCAAGGGTGGTCTGGAACTTTTTCATGAGTAATGTCATCTTTTTGCCAGTTTAGATTGTGGAAGCCACTCTTCTCTGCCAGAATAATCATGATTTTCTCGGTAGGAAATGAGGGGTATTAGTGTCCAAGCTGGCCTTTGGGATGTAGTGTGGCTGGCCAGGGCCTGCAGGCTGCTTGGCAGGATTGGTGATGGCGTAGCCCTCTGCTCCCTGCCTGTCTCGTCCTCCAATCTTGGAGAAGGCAGGAGCTTTTGACCTCGTGAAAGAACAAGGTCAAGCCTGCAGGGAGAATGTGTTTTCTCATCATGAACTCTGGCATGTCAAAACATGGGTGCCCTCACATCACCCCAGATTCTGCTACGGTCATCTGGAAAGGGATGGGGTGTAGGAGGAGACAGTGTAGGTTGTGTGAGCCTCTGGCACCTAAGTTCCTCCCTGTGAGGTGAGGCTGTTTGTTGCAACACTGCCCAGGTGTTTGTGTGTTAAAAAGGCATGATGTGCCCAGAGCTCTTTCTCTTTTCTTTCTTTCTTTCTTTCTTTCTTTCTTTCTTTCTTTCTTTCTTTCTTTCTTTCTTTCTTTCTTTCTTTCTTTCTTTCTTTCTTTCTTTCTTTCTTTCTTTCTTTCTCTCTCTCTCTCTCTCTCTCTCTCTCTCTCTCTCTCTCTCTCTCTCTCTCTCTCTCTCTCTCTTTCTTTTTGTGGTACTGGAGATGGAACCCAGGGCTTTCACAGTTAGCTACATCACCAGCCCTTTTATTACCTTATTTCGAGGCAGGGTCTTACTAAATTGCTAAGTTGCTCAGGCAGTGAAAACAGCTTATCACTTGCATGGAAGTGTGCTTCTGACATTGCCTTTGAGAAAATGAATCTTTTGGAGGAGTGTGTGCTGTGGTTGAGATCTAAAATGTTCCCCAAAAGCCAGGTGCTAAGCCTTGGTCCTCCATCCCTGACACCATTGGGAGGTGGTGGGACCATAAGAGGTGGGCCTAGTTGGAAGAAGGAGGTTGCTCGAGGATGCCTCAAAGGCTACATTTTGAGCCTAACCTTTCCTCTCTCTCCCTCCTTTCCAACTGCCATGAAGTGAGCAACTCTGCCCATCATACCCTTCCTTCTACCTGGACAGACATTGTAGCCAGCCAACCATGGAGTGGAGCCTCTGAAACCATGAGCCAAAAAAATTCTTTCCTTCTCCATGTTGATGTTCTCAGGTATTTTGTCACAGTGACAGAAACATCAGTGACAGAGCACACAGTCAAGGCTTCTGCCCTGGGCCTCTGCACTTCTTCACAGTCTTGCTCACCCATTACTGGCTATCTGTCCTGGGAAAGTTGCTTGCACATTCTGAACGTCATTTTCCTCATCTATCACATACATGGCAGAAATGACATATCCCTCAAGGAGATTATTGTGAGAACTGCCTGAAATTAATAATAAAATAAATGAAACTGCTAACGAGATATTTTGGAGTAGACAGAAGACAAAAATTAAAATGGTGGCTTGAAAAAGGAGGAGGGTGAATAGAAGAGACTTTGGGATGGGGAGACATTATATCACAACAGCCAGAGGAGAAGAGGGAAAGTTTGGATGACAGAGATGGAAAAACAATAATGGAGGAAGAGGAAGCCTGGACTGGAAGCAAGAGTTGGATGTGCCTGTAGGATGCTGGAAAAACAATTCTCCATAAGAATCATAAGACAGGGGAGAGTGGAGAGAAACTAAAGCAGAAGGCGATGAGGAGGTGCTCACAGTTCACACTCTTGCTCATGAACTGATGAGGATGCAGCAACAAAATACCTGAGAATAACAACTGGAGGAGGAGAGGTTTATTTTGGCTCATGGTTTCAGAGGTTTCAGTCCATGGGTATCTAGTTACGAGGCAGAAACATCATGGTGGAAAGGTGTGGTGGAGGAGAGGTACTCAACTCCTGGTGACCAACTCCTGGTGGGGAGAGAGAGAGAGAGAGAGAGAGAGAGAGAGAGGTCCTGCAGGGGGCTGGGGACAAGACATGTTCTTTGAATGCCATCCTCCTATCAGGTGCCACTGGGCTGTGCTCTCATCAATGAACTAATCCACTGATGAAGTTAGAGCTCTCACGATCCTGTCACTTCCAAAAGCCTACCAGCAGCCAAGCCTTCAACATGATGTCCTTTACTAGGGACACTGGGGCCCCAAATATAACAGAGGCCATCAACAGGGAGAGGGCTTGGGATTTGAGCCAGACACCGGAGGAGATCCTGAGAGGATGAGCATGCTTATCGCAGGAGGCAGGTGGGGAAGGCAGAGAGAAGCTGCTCTAGGGGTGCCCAGCTCTCTCCCCGTGATCCAGTCAGACACCTGTGATGCCGACAGGCAAGTCTGGTGCTATCTCAGCTGGGTCAATGTATGGAGACAAAAGGCCCTTGCCAAACCCCCAGGCAAATCCTTCAGGTCCAGAGTCTAGCTGACTGGCCACGGACAACTCTGTTACACAGTCACCACACTCACAGCTTTGGCAAACAATCTGTGGTCTTAAAGGGAAAAACAAGTCTCCATTCAGAATATTGCATCTCAACATCTGCAAACCTGGGGCAGAGAGAAGAGAGAGGGTGAACGTGGCCATGGACAGGGCAGAGAAGGGAAATCTTTGCTGGAATTCCACCCCAAAATGATCTCCAAGAACTCTCACTTGTCTGAAATCGTGTCCTTAGGAATACTGTATCTAATCCACAAATAAGAGACCATTCCCTGGTAGGTGTTCTTTTGCTGATAAGCTTTCAACGTGCAATTTTACTTCGGCATACACCAACCACAAAAAAGGCACAGTAATTCTGTCCTGAATCAAAAGATGCCAACATGGATATCAACATGGATCAAGAAGCATTTCTTTTGTGATCAGACCAATGCATTTAATGTGTGTGTGTGTTTGTGTGTGTGTGGGGGGGGGGGTGTGTGGGTGAAAGAGTACATGGGCTTGTGAAGTTTCATGTGCACTCACTTTTCAGGAAAATTATGAATTTAAATTAAAAATATCTTTTAGTAAAATTTTTAAAAGAATCAAAAACAAGTGACAGTCTGAACAGAAACTCTCAAGTTATGGGGTTTCTTGTGAAATTTAACTTGGTGCATACGATGTCTACTGTGGTGTGTATGATGTTAACAAATGGAATTCTCAAATAGCTGTTTTTAATGTGACCTCTTTAAAACATGAAGTTCTGTCACATTTTCCACAGGAGTAAAACTGGACTGAGGACGTTTGGAAAGGACAGTGGAGCACCTGCTAGCACCTGATGGTGCTCTCAGCTCTTTGTGTCACCCCAGTGGCCAGCTGCCATCCAGCTCCTGCTCCTGCTCAGGCCCGGGATCAGTGAGGAACACTGACCAGTCCCCTGAGCTCCAGCAGAGATAGGACTGCATGGGATCGGGCTGGGCCGGATGGTGGATGAGGTCAGCCATTGTAGAGGGCAGCCTGCTGGGGCGAAAATGTCTGAAGGGGTTGCTGACGAGTTTAGGAAACACGCAAAGTTTAATCAAAATGTCCTGGGTGTGACCGTCCACAAAAATGCATTTTTTTAAACACTTACATGAACTCTGCTGTGGGTTAACTTGCTGAAGTCAAGACTCTGTTGATGCAAAAGCACAGTAAGTCGTGGGAAAGGCGCAAATGAGCCCGGCTAAACGTGGAGGGGGATCCTGAGCACACGAGACTGCCCCACAGGGCCATTCTCTGATAACAGGGTGATCATGGTCTCATGTTCATCAAAGTCTGATGTTTGCAGCTGCAGTGATAGCAAAGTCAGTCTACTTGTGTCACTTCTGTAACAATTAAGAGAACTGGGTGACTGGGCTCTGTCTTAGTTTGGTTCCCAGGAAGCAGAGCAGCGACTTGGGGTGGATCGCACCATTCACTTCAGAGGTGGCCCCAGGAATCTGGGCTGAGAGAGCTGGGAAAGTAAGAAAGGGGACTGAGGCACGCATCCTTGAGCTGGCTCCCCGTGGGGGAAAAGAAAACTTAGCTTCTTCAGGATGTCCCAAGATCTGGGGAAGGAATGTTCTTCTGAAGACAGGAGCCTGGGGACAGATGTTTACTCACTCCCACCTCCACCCCATGCCTCTAACTGCCCCATAATTCTGGGTACAGCCACCTGAGAGCAAAAAGAAGAAAGAAGTGAGGCAGGAAATCCCCTCTCCACTAAAGTTGAAACTCATGAGAGAGCAGAGAACATCTACCTCACTGCAGCTCAGGGAGCTGGGACACGGGTGGCCCCGGGCACCGGCCAGGGCTCCAGTCAGGCCTCCTGCGATGGGAATGAGCTCTGCAAAGGCGGTGAATATGAATCCACACGATTACCTCCTGAGGGGCGGCCTGGCTCTCTAAGTGACCACTCTGAAGCGGAACATCAGTGTGAAGATGGATGTGAAGAACTGGCTCTGCCGTTGCTCTCTGGTCTCTACATTTTCTTTCTATCAAGTTCATCCAAAAGAGCTGGACTCCACCTTGCTTGATAGAAGAATCTTCCGATAGCCTCCTTGCTTTGCCCCAAAAGCCACATTTTATATTATGCACTAGAATTTCCCGAGAAGCAGAAAACGAGCATTGTAAAGGCCCTCAGTTCTTGCCAGAGGCTCTGCAATATTTGTTGAGGAGGGTCACCAGCATTGTGAGGGGCCAGAAACTGGTTTCAGGCAGCAAAATGTATCATGTCACCAATGTACATTTGTGCTACACCACAAGCTGTATTTTTTACTCTTCTTTCCATATGGCAAATTCCAAAGTAAACCACCATGGTGATGAGTGTGACTAATTATAAAGAAATAAACTCAAGATCTTTTGTAAAACTGAGTGAAACTTGGTGTGATATTTGGCATCGTGGTACCCATGGCTCCTGCTGCACATCCAGCTGTGTGCTATTCCGAGAGTCTCTTTTTCCTTTTCCCTCCTAGTGGGGCCCTTCTTCTAGCTCCTTGGAATCACCTTGTTGATAGAAATCTTCAGGTCAGTCTCCTTAGGATGAGGTGGGAAAGGTCTCTTTGCCTCACAATTCGGCTTGCATCAGCCTGCTGTGGTTTGAATATGTCCCCCAAGTCCACATGTTGGAAACTTAACTCGCAAAGCCAGATGTTGTTGGTATTGAAGAAGGACCTTCAGTACCAGATGCTTAGATTTAGATGAGGTTGTGAGGATGGGACCCATGGTGGCATTTGTGGCTTTACATGGAGGCAGCCTAGCTCTGCCTTGTCATTGATTATGGGATGGCTCTGACATGTTACAACACAGTGAAAATGCCCACCAGATGCCAACACTACACTGTTGGACTTCCCGCTCCAGAACTGCAAGAAATGAATCTCTGGTTCTCATAAACAACCCAGTGTTGAGTATGGAATTACAGCAACAGGAAGCAGACTAAGACAGAGTCTCACGAATGTGAACACAAAGGAGAAGCTGTCCTGTCTGGAGATGAGATTTCCATGGCACTGGGAGGGCGCATACCCAGAGGATGCCATGAACAGAGCTGGTACCTGAGGTCCACGGCAGTGCGGTGGATAGGGAGGCAGTCAGCGTGGATGTGTAACCAGGAAAGGGGGCAGACAGGCGGACTGGGTCTTTGGGACGCAGCAGGGTCAGGCCAAGGATGTGTGACAATGAGTGGACTAGGGAGGTGCAGGCAAGAGAACCAAGGCCCTGAAGGCATGGCCCAGCAAAACTGGGTCCAGGGAAAGAGAACCAGCAGAGACCAAGTAGGTATGGCAGAAGGTCCTCACCGGGTCAGGCACTACTAAACAAGGTGAAGGTGGTCTTGTATATCTCCAGCTGGAGATCACAGAGCAGGGCTGGTGGGCCAGGTGCATCTCACCTTAGGATTAAACACAAGCAGAGGAGGTGTATCAGTCAGCTTTCCTATTGGGACACAATACCTAACACCCACAATTTAACAGAGGAGGAGTCTAATTTGGCTCACAGTTTTGGGGATGCATTCCATGGTTGGAGCTCCAAGGCAGGAACATCATCGGAAGGATGTGGTGGAGTAAGCTGCTTATGGAAGCAGAGCTGGGTTGAGGGGCGCAGAACCAGAGAGGAAGGGGCCAGGGACTAGATGTAGTACCCAAGATCAAACCTCCACGAACCACTCAGACACACCCAGAAGTGTGCTCCACGAACCCCATGGGCAGGTGGAAAGCCAAACAAGTTGACACAATCAAGCTTCACCATCTCGGGGTTTCTAGCTGAGTCTCCAGAAGAGTAAGAGCTTTGATAGAAATGGCAAGGGCGCTGTGATAGGAATGTTTAAAACTTCTCTGCCAGTCTGGTCATCCCCCTCTAGACTTCCGTTAGTGTATTGTGACTAGCAGTAAAATAATGAAAAGGTCAGTTGTTATCAAGATACATTCTAGATGGGATACAATTATATTTGAAACATAGATTCAGTTATAAAAAGAAAAAAATATCTTGATGCCTTATTTTTCACCTAATTCCAATCAAATCAGCTGGTTCAGGTAAGTGGGGCTGCCTGAACCCTTCTTCAGATGATGACCTGGGAGGAGATAAGGAAGCTGGGTGATAACCTTCTTTCTTTAAAAAAGAAATTGTTTGTACGTGAACACAAATTAACTTTTGCCACCAGCAGCCACTATTTTCCAGTAAGAAGCACAGGTTTAGACACAAATTCTGCCATTTCCTAGCTGTGACTTGGAATAAATCACCCGGCTCTGCGGAAGCTTGGTCTCCCCATCGTTAGAGTAGAGTGGTTCTTCAACTGGCAGAGATTCCATGAACGTCTCCCGAGACCCCCGGTGGGCCTGCGCCTGCCTTCTGCTCCTGTCCTTCATCTCAAAAAGTCACACAAACAGATCAGTCTCAGGGCCACGCTGGGTTTCAGAAACCCTGTCTACTTTTTCTGTGGCAGACCTCCGAACACCTTGACCTTTTGTGTTCTTTGACCCATTTCAGCTGTGGCCACTGTTAGGTGGCTTGAATTCGGGCCTCCTTTGCGGTTTAACAAACTGAGAGTCCGGCTAGTTTTAAATAACACTGAGTTATACAGTGTTAATCTATTGCCTTTCTTGCCAAAACATGACTTAAAAATATTTCTTTGAAAAAACTTCAGCCAATCATTTGTGGCTCTCTTAATGGCTGGTAAGAACATATCTAACTTATACTTGACTATGAAATGGAAAGATTCAACATTTACCTTCAATAAGTGATATAAATCTTGTCAGACAACAAGATTCCAAGATTCCCAGAAAAGCTCAGAATGATGACCCCAGAGAGGAAGGATCCAGGTTCCCGGGCTGGGTTGGCTTTGGCCACACATGGGGTTCCCCACAAACCCCAGACACTTACTTCATTGCTTGCCTCCAGACGGACTGGGCTGTGGGAGAGGGGGTGGCACCAGGGCAGGGTGGGAGAGGTGTTCCTGGCTGTGAGCCTTTGGGCAGGACCAACGGTGCCTGAACTCCCCAAATATGCATGTTCTGGGCAGTGCCTTGTTGAGTGCCAGCTGTGTGCCAGACACACTCTCAGAACTTGGGCCATCGTCCTGCCCTGCTGGATCTTATGTGCATGTGTCCTAAGGAGAGAGGACGTGTAAGCGTGGAAACCAGGACATCATCTGATGTGCTGTGTGTCGAATACATGTTTTGATCTTCTGAAATAAAGTTCTGAATTCAAATGCACAGAAAATAAATGAAACCCACCGATTCTACCTGACCAAAAGTGTCACTTGACTGTTTACAAAGTATTTCATGCCAAGCTACGCAGGCCTCAAAACACTCCTGCACACTGCCTGCCTCCTCAGCCTGAACCTGTGGGGTTTCCAATGTGAAGCTTCTGCAGAACCTTGTTACACAGACCCAGCTGTGGCCTGTCATAACCACTCGTTGATGTGTCCCACACTAGGCCTTGGAGAGCAGTGTCCCTCTGAGCCCAGTGCCTGCCCAGACACAGTGAATAGCTGGGTTTCTCCATTGGCATACACGGCAGTAGCTGGTGTCCCACCATCTCTTGTTGAGTGTGCAGCCCACACTTAATCTAGTCTCATTGTCTGGAGGCCTGATGCTCCGCCCCCATTCAGGAAAGCCCTTCTCCCTGGCGCTGGCCTCTATGCTCCAAGTGTTTCTTACAAGAGCTGCCCTAGTGTGGCTCCAATGCGCTAGCTGCCTGGGGTGCCATGCCCAGCCCCTGCTGCAGCCTGTAGCAGTGCATCTGAAATGCCAGCCCTGGAGACCTGAAGGCAGAGCTTGAAGCCTTCCTTTCTCAGCTAGAGAGCCTGCATTTCGGAGGACTGGGTGCATCTCCTCAGTGTTTCCCAGAGTTTCTGAGGCCCGATGTGATATCAAACAAAAATACCCTTGGTAGGAAATTAGACAGTATCAGCATCGGGACACAGAATAAGTGTAGACAAAATCCAGCATCCTTCTGCCCTCATTTCTTTTTGTGTTAACACGCAACTCTTCCTCTCTCTGTTTCTTTTTTTCGTATAAATTACTCTGTCTTAGTATGTACCTGTTCTCTTCATTATATTACATTAAACCATCATCATCACTACGTTCCTGGAAACAAGCTAAATCTTAGGCAGTAAAATGTTTTTGTCTATTTTTGATCCTAAATATGCTTTGTTTTCTGTCAGACGAAGCGAAAGCAGCATGTGTTAGCAATCGATTTAGCATCAGTGAAAGATATCTGAGCTTAACAGCATTCCTCAAGAGGGTCTGCAGGGACTCCTTCATGCTCTACATGTGGAAGACACACAGCCAGCGGAAAGCAAAGGAGCCTGGGGCAGAGGCTGGAGCATCATCTGAGTGTGGCACAGCTCAGGCCCAGGCAGTGACTTAGCTCCTGGCACGCCAGCCAGCTGAGCCCATGGTGGAGGGTCATGTAACAAGCATTCTGCTGACTAGGAGAACTGCAAAAACCAGAGCAATAAAACAGAGCAAACTCTTTGAAAGGAGTTGACTAGCCACAGAAATGATATTCTCAGCTACTGCCATGGGCCCCCTTTGCTAGGACTCAGCCAGTCGCTGGTGGTCTCTCAGGAACTGTGTGAGGTCTCAGCACCACACAGCCCACTAGTTCCCCTTGTCCCCACGGATGGCACACAGTCAGCCTCGCAGTGTCAATGTCCTAAAGAGCAGCCATCAGAATTTCTGAGCAAGGCGTATTTACAAACACATGTAAGTGTCAATTCCCAATCATGAAACATGAAAAAAGACTCACTGTGCTTGGAAGCTGCAGGACCCTCCTGTCATTGTGTATTTACCACCTGTGTTAGTGTAATATTTCCAATAGCCCAAAATACTGGAGAGCAGTGACTGTCCTTTGGTCTAACTTGATAGTGTGTGCTATGTCCTACCATGAGGCAGAGCTTCTGAGAAAGGCCCCAGGCTGTGGCTCAGGGCTGATGAGGTTGCTCCTTTTGAGGATTGTGGCCAGGCATGCACGAGGCACACAGACTTCATTAACCTGGTCTTGGGTCTAAAAGCCAAGGTTTAGCCTACACTATAATGACTAGACTCTTCGCGATATTGATTCTACCTGCCAAGGTCTTGCAAGGAAGTCTGGCATAATCAGTGGTCCTGGAGTGGCCACTGTTGGTGGCAAAGGGGGACATCCTGCAAATCTCCTCATCCCCCTGTACGTCCGGCCCCAGGATGGACCATCAGACCCCAGCTGGATGGCTGCAGGACCTCCAGGGTGGATCTCTCCCCACCACTATCTGGGCCAACCTTGAGTTCCGCAACTCTGCCTTGAGTCCCGGCATCCATTTCCTCCCACTAACCCCACTGTCACGGCACAAGGGGAGACCAGCATTTTCTCTTCCCAGAATCAACTAATTTCATTACTTGCAAGACTGCTTCCTTCTGAGCTCCATTGGATGGACAAAGTAATCTGAAAAGAAGATTCTGATTACGTTTCTCACTTCACCCTCGGCACATTCACGTGACTCTGAGAGCCCTAGGGTGGCCTGGACAGCTTCGTTTGCACCAGCTCTAGTTCACAGCACCCCGACCACACTGCGCTCTCTGCTCCTGAAGTGTCTGGAGACTCTGACCCCAACCCTTTCATGGCATCTGCTCTCCCTGCCTTACCTTTGTGTGGGAGGAGCTGTGCGGACGGCCACATGCTCTTGGGTGCTGATGGGCCTGCTTCGTGGACAGGCAGGGGCAGCCTGCTGTAGTGAGGCTGTGGCTGAGTCCCGAACTGCAGAATACATGAATGTGTCTGGGAAGGGGGAGTTCAGGGGGAGATAGTCAGGTCACTTCTGGGCCCAGCCCATAGGTTCTCCAGTGGAAGAAATCTCCTTCTCCTTTTCTTCTCACCAAACCAGAGGAGGAGAAGGCTGTTGCTGATGTTGAATCCACACAGGGTGAGACCTTTAAGTTTAATTGTCAACTCAATTGGCTTTGGCATCTGCCTAGGGGACTGGCGGAGCACACCTTTCACACTTCTGGGCAGGTCTAGTATGTCAAGGGTGTGCCACTAGGGTATGGTATATGGTCCCTGGCCCCTTCCTCTCTGGCACTGTTCCCCTGGTCTGTTTTCCAGCCATCATGAACTAAGCAGCATTGCTTTTCTGTGTTCTTCTGCCATGATGTTTCTGCCTTGGAGCCAGCTGACCATGGACTGAATCTGTGAGCCAAATAAACCTCTATTGTGTTCAGCGTTGGAAGGCTGATCAATACATATGTGAAACGGTGCAGGCTCCCTCATGTCTTACATGAATAGAAACCCTTCACTTGCTGGCCCATGGGGGCATTAAATTGACAGAAAGAGCTCAGGGTCACTGTGGTTTGGGGCTCTGTATCATGTTTGGCCGACCCCAGCCCACACCAGTGATGATCTGGAGCCATCTGCCCTCCCAGGCATCTGTGTATTTTCTCCTTCATGATATTTAGCTAACATTTCAGTTCAATAATTATTTAAAAATTACATATTTGCCTGTATTGTATACCCATTGTCTAGCATAGTGTCTTGCATAAAATAAGTACTTTATTTGTACCTGTTGGTGTCATGGAGTAAATGGCTGTTGAGAACCCATGCAGTGCTTAAACTGTTTGGCTGGGCCACTGGTACAGGAAAGAGATACCCGGAGAGTCACTTAAGTATTCTCTTTGTATCTAAAGACTTGGGGGTCCTAGGGTCTTTGTTCTATTTTTTGATTGTTTTTAATTTTTTCTATCTTTTGATTTTTTCAGACAGTATCTTGCTGTGTAGTTTAGGTTGCCTTGAACTCACTATGTAGCCCTGGCTGGCCTCGAACTCACTGTAATCCTCCTATCTCAGCCTCTCGATGCATGTGGCACCACACCCAGCACAAGTTATCTGTGTTTTAAATGCTTTTGTTTACTTTTACGAGGTGAAATCACATGCAATAAGTGACTGCAGATAGATACTAGGTAGGTAAAGAGATGACAGAGACATGATAAGTAATTAATAGGTAACAGATGATGAATGTTAGATAAACAGATTATAGATATACAATAGATGATGGATGATTGATAAATAATAGAACGGATGATGGGTATATAGATGATAGATGCGAATAGACAGATGATGGAATAGTGGACAGATATTGGATGACCGATAGATAGATAGACAGACAGATAGTTGGTAGACTGGTTTGTTTGCTTCTCTTCTCTGCCTGTGGCAGAGACTGCAGATTCTATCCCATGCCTTGTAGAGGTGGCATATTTACTTGTTTACAGCTTCTCCCAGATTAGTCTTTGGCTGAATCAATTCAGGAATTTAGTGATGTGTTTTTGCCCACAGTGTCCTGTTCTACATGTGCTGAACCAGGTAAGAAATTCAGCATTTCCTACAATTTCCACATTTCTTCCCAACCCAGATCTGAAGTGCACTTCCAAACAAACAAACAGAAGCAAAGAAGCACATGGGTGGCACCCTTCAAGACACGGGAGATTTGGGAAGACAGAGAGGAAGCTCCTGGGTCTTAGACACCCTCAGGCTGTCACCAGGTTCCTTGGGCCTCCCTCCTTTCTTCTTTCTCGCTCTTCCTGCTTCTCTTTGCTTCCATTCTGATTGCACACAGCTCAGCTATCTCCTGTGTTACCTCATCTTTGGCTAGTACCCGCCCTGTGGTTGCCCTCCTTCTTGGGCAGCTCAAAAAGCTGGTCTCTAAACACAGGTTTCTCTCCCAGAAGCTTCTGGCAGCAGCTACTGAATATCTGTATCATGCATCATATATACATGAATGCCAAAAACAACAATGAAGTGCCTCACTACCCACGTGGTGAACAGAAGAAGGTCGTGCAGGCAGCAGTGGTCTATGGAGCAGCCGGGTGGAAGGAGAGCCTGGCTTTTGCACCAGGCAGCTGGAAAGCAGAAGATGGGAGCAGCATGTGTGGCATCTGATGAGGAGTCCTGGGCACTCAGACAGTGCAAAGAGCACAAGGCAAGGGCCAGGTGAGGCGGGCAGAGTGGACACAGCAAGGGTGATGGCCACACAGGTCACCACACATCCCTGAGGACAGTGTCAGAGCTGGGTGGCCTGTGTGGTCCTGGAGGCCCCTGGGCCCAGCATCTGGAAGAGCAAGTAGAAGGGGCAGCACCTTGTCCTAATTTCCTTCTTGCTGTAGTCTCTGTCCCTCAAGTCTGCTTCCATTACTGCTGCAAAATGGACACAGCATCCAACAACTTCTTGGCTATGCAAAAGCAAAGAAAGGCATCCAAAACCCAGCGGAGGGTCACCAGGGGCTCTGCACCAGTGAGAGTCCTTGGGAGACAGAATGCTGGCAGCTACCTTGGAGAAGAGGAGCTGAGGGTCAGGAGTACCAGCTTGGCATCAGGCTTTGGGAGGGGGCTCAGGGAAACAAGGGAAGCTGGAGGCTTCTCTGTGCAAGAAGCACAGGAAGCAGCTTCTCCCCAGGACTACGAGGAGAGGAAGGGGTTGCAATCCTTGAAGCTGGAGACCCCAGGAGGCTGCAGAGTAGAGCTCAGTCCTTCAAGGGGAAGTTGAAGCAGTTGGTGCTGGACTCCCTGAAATGGAAGCTGTGTCTGGCTGGGTCTCCAAGGGAGACGGGATGAGACTTGGGCGGAGAGTGTGGTCGAACCGTCCCAGGAGCCCCCAGCACAGGCAGAGGAAATGTTCCCCTGGGCCCCCGCCAGAGCCCTGCAGCCTAGCTCTGACCTTGGGCTATAGGCAAAGCCGAAGGTGGCCTGCGTGGTCCCAGCCCCAAGGACACAGAGCCTGGGATAGGGCAGCACTGGGGAGCTAAAGCTGGGCTCCTCACGGGTGACTGTGCCTTGCCACCAAGGTCAGTCTGAGCACTGTCCCTGCACACAAAGCGGGAGTTTCTCACACGGGTGGAGCAGCAGCAGTGGTTTCCAGCCTGCTAGTGTGTACAACCCTTCCACGTCCCCTCTCCAGCTTCCCAGCACAGTGAGGTTATACTCCTGCAGATGAGAGGCTCCCTGTAGGGCGCCACGTCACCAGCCAGCCAGCAAGAGGCTAAGAAATAAGCAAAGTGGGGAGTGATCCGGGAGAGCCGGTCCGGTTGAGAAGGCCCCGCAGGAAGATCTAAACAGTGCCCAAGAGGCAGTGTGAGCAGCGGACCGGAGGCTCACGGAGGAGAGCGTCGTACCGCACTACATTCTGCAGCTTTGGGGCAGAGGTGACAATGAGACAGCAGACTGAAAGGAGAGTGGGCCTGGGCTTGCAGAGGGCTGGCCTTGCCCAGTGGAACATTTAACCTGCTATTTGACAAAGAGAGCAGAGGGAAACTAGAGTCGTCCAGCTGGCCAGGACTGCTTAGAGTTTCCATCTCGAACATCCTAGAGAGGATTGGAAGGATCACTCACACAGCGCAGGCGTTGGCACGAGCCCGGTGTCCTGATCCTTTTTTTTGAAGTTGTTTCTGTTGAACGACATCCCAGAACTTATTTCTGAGAGCTTGGAAATCATTTAAGTAAATTCTTCAGAATTGCATTAGGGACTCATATCCACAGAAGAACCCAGGCCATGTTTGCATAAGACTCACCCTGTTTCCAAGGAGGATTTGCATTTGCTAAGAAATAAGATTTTATAGGTAGGAAGAGGGAAGGATGGAGAATGGAACCGACAGGATATTTCAACTTTTCTGTGATTCTTGGTGAAACTTTCCCTGCGAGCTTTCCAATGAGGCCCCGGTAAATTTCCCCTAGGAAATTGCAATCAGTACATAAGATGTATACATAAAATGATACACAAATTAACACATAAGATGTTTGTGAAGTACAGAGGGAGGCTTATTTCCCCAGGCTTGTGCTCCAGAGATGCAATGAGCAGTAGGCACAGGTGCAGCAGAAGGTAGAATGCTGCACCTTGTCAGCATTTGTCCTTTTCTTGAGTTGAGGAAGACCTCCACTCTGATGAACCTGGGCAATTCTGGGGGAAGGAAGGTGATATGTACTAAAACAGAAGGTCATAACTTAAAGTCACTCACTCCAAGGTGACTGCCACACCATGTGAAAGGAGCAGCACTGGAAGAAATTTAAAGATTGGTTTAAATGAAAGAAACAGCTACAACATAACATTCACCAAAGAGGACTTCCAGAGCTGCCTCAGAAAGTGCCAACGACGCTGCGATAAGCATGTTTGAAGTGAGGGAGAGTATGTTGAGGGAGATTCATGTCAATGTGTCTTTTACTGTCATGAATTTTTAAAATTTAAACACTCACATAGTTTTCGATCATACTACAAAACAGTTGCTCTCAGAGAGCTAATTGATGTCTATGCCTCACACACAGTTGCTTGTGGTACCCTCAACCCGTGTCCTGAGTGTACTTCTCACACACAAGTATCACGGATGCGATCAGGAGATCAGAATTAAGAATCTTAATAATTAGCCACCCTGGAGTCAATTTTACCAATTTTACCATTTTTCATTTTGTCAAAAATGTTTACGTAATTCTCGTAAGTTTAGTACAGCACATCTTTTGAGGCGAAGTCTGCGTTATGACCCTCCATTGAGTGCTCTGAGACTGCTCTGGACTCAGCTGGGTCCCCCCACCCCGCAGGGAAGAGGCAGGACAGGTAGGCCTCCGCCTCCAAATGTGTGCTGTCTCTCACACCGTCTCACCGAAGCCACTCAGCCTAAGACTTCAGCCTGTGGATTTTCAAAAAATAATTATTGCATGTTTATGGTACATTCACCATGGGGAGTTGGTACATGTAATTAATTCCTTTTTTATACCCTTCCCCTCCTATCTTTCCTCTCTCCCTCCCTCTCTTGGTTCCCTTCCCTTTTGAATAAGATCTATCTCACTGTTTCCTATTACCTATATTTTATTTTGCTCTTTAATTCATTTCTACTTTGGGCTTCTCACTTAAGGAAAACCATGCAATAGTGAAGCCTGCTTGTCTGATTTATTTCACTTAACATTGTGATCTCAAGGTCGACCCTCTTTTCTACAAAGGACTCTAACAATTAAATTAATGAAACCTGTTGGCTGTCACTGTCATTGGCTGATCACAAAACATGAGCTCTCTGCAGGTGAGGTCTGTGTGGACTCAACCTGAGATGCCATGGAGCCCACCTGTGTGGCAGTGACCGTCAGTCTCAGCTGGGTGCTTGGATCAGGTGAATGAATGGCCCCCAAGCCCCCACACCCCAAAGGCAGGTACAGGGAGCCACAAAAACTGAGATGTTGCTCTCGTTTCCCCTAATTTGCTACTTCTAGGCGAGGGCTTTCCTATTCAGTAAGCACACGCTGAAGATCACTGCCCGTCATTACCAATCTCTCTGAAATAAAATTCAATGTGGTGTTTCATTGTCTCCATAGGAAGATAAAAAAGTCACTTACCAAAACTAACAGCGAATGATGACAGAAGGAATGCACTGTTCCACCTAGCGAAGGGTACCCAGGAATTCCCGGGGACTGCAGGGCCAGGCCCGGGCTGTGGTTGGCTGGGCCTCACTGTCAGTGACAGTGTCACTGGCCCACACATCCTGCAGGTGTGGAGAGCTGCTACAGCCGAGTGACAGCAGCATCAGTGGAAGTCAGATTCGTACAAGCTTAGTACAACACATCTGATTCTGATGGGAAACCCAAAACAAAAAAGAATGAAAAAGGAAAGAAACTTGCATCATGGTTCCCTCAGCACTCAACATCCACTTTCTGTTGACTTGCAGCTCAAGTTCAGGAGCATGATTTGCCATTGCTAGTGGTTACAAAGCAGCCAATCACTTCTCTCAAAAATAAGAGATGTTATATCATTTCTTCCTATTTGTGAAGCAAACCCCCACGATAGAGTTTTCTATGAGCTACAGAAAGACCTAAATTCTAACCAAATTTTGACCGCTAATGTAAAAAGGGTCACATAGATTTATTCTTGTTTCAGAGCCAAAAATTTGACTGCAATTACTAATGTCTAAGTTATGTTGGTGCTGTTCAATTTGCTTTAGGAGAAGAATTCTAAATGCCTGTACACAGAAATGGCCCTGGATAGTGCTATGTGTGGGCACGTTCTGCCAAATCTAGCCCAGAGCCCAATATATAGGGAGTGATTAGTGAATGAGTTTGTGGAATGAATGAATGAGTGTGGTATTTATCGTTGGAAGCATTGTGTTGTGTCAGCAACAGTGATATGTACAACATAAAAAGAATCATTTTACCTTCAGATTTATAAACACATTTGTCTTATCCTATATTACCAACCCATTATTAAGCTCCCTTCCCTCTCAGGGTAGGTGCCCTGGTGCTCCATATTAAAAGAAATCTGAATTTTTGAGAAATAACAAACATCTGTAAAAGGGAGGTTCTGTCTGAAGATGGAATTGCCTTGAATGTGAAAAGTCATTCTCCTTTCATTTTGTGGAAGGTGTAGCAAGCATCCTTTGACCTCCCATGTGCCAGGCTGCTGTCGCTGTGGACCCAAAACTATGTGGAACAGACGTACATGCATGTTCAGCAAGATGGATGCATATCAGAAAATGGGCTGGTAGCGCATCTCTATGCATCACATTCTAGAACTAGCAGTTATTTGTTGCTTTTGGCTGAGCTGGAAATTATCTTCCTTGAGATAAATCTTTTGGCTCAACTATAATTTTTAAAGATTCTCAAATGTCCAAGACTTCATTTCTGCATTAATTAAATTAAAATAGACCCAGCCAACGTCTCTGAAAAGCTCACATGATCCTAACTTTGGAAGTGACTTCTCATTATGTCATCCAGGCACTGCTCTCCTCTTCCATGGAAAGGAAGAGGGATCCAACAGATAAGCAAATAGTCTTCAGTCTCAGTCCAGAATGAAGCATAAACTCTGGCCAGGCTGTATCTGCTTGTGCTTGCCATGACTGGGATGGAGTCCGGCCCTGGAGTTGCTGTGCTGTACGTTGGTCTTCAGAGTGGTGGGGCTGGAAAGTGCCATGGGCCTTTAAGAGGCAAGGTCTGGTGGGAGACTCTTAGGTCACTGGGGACATATCCTGGGGGGAGAGAGGCAGCTCTTGGGGGACTGCTGAGCTCTTAGGGTCAAAGGTTGTGAGAGTGAGCCCAACGCCAGACTCTCTAGACTTCCTGTTTTGAGAAGCGTTCACTTCCTCCTACGCATGCTTCCACCATGATGCTGTCAGCCATGTTGTGATGTGGCCAGGAGGCCCTCATCAAAAGCCAAATCAATGGTGCTGCCTATTCATGGACTATCAGCCTCTAATACTGTGAGCTGGATAAACATCTTTTTTGTGTAAACTTAGCAGGCCTCTGGTAATTTGTTTCAGAAATGCAAAACTGACTAATGTAACGCTATGCTTAGCAACCAGCTTCACTTTTCTGAGGCCAAGTTTCTCACGTATAATATAGGGCCGAGATCATCTGCCTGGAGCATGTGCAGTGCCATCTGAAGCAGGGTGCAGGGACATCTTTCTGGCCTCAAAGTGCCACATAACTGTTACATCCTCTCACTAATAGAAGCTGTTTTTCTCAAGAGATGCATAAAAATAACCCAATAGCTGGACTTAACTGAATAATATTTATTGACTTATCCAAAGGGATAAAATATATTTTAGTTATGAAAGTTTACTGATATGGTATTGAAAATAAATGGCAAAATGATGTATTTTCAAGTAATTATAAAATAATTTGAGCCTTTATATTATAGAGTATAGACAGAGGCCAAAGGTATAATTTCACTGGACAAAACTGCTCATTTTGCCACATAAAATTCTTTTCCCAGCCCTCCCTTCCCTCTGGCTGAGTGGCTGGAGAGGGCTGCCAGTGGAGTCCTCTGTGCCCTGGGCTATCTTCACAGCAGGGTTGGCACAGCCCTTGGAGGGTCCAGAGCTCCAGGCCCAGCCCTAGCAGACCACTCACCGCATCCTAGTCTGATCATCTACCTCATGATGCTCTTAAGCTTCCATTCTGTTGACCTCCACCTTCAGACTGCTGGAAGCTGTGTCCATGCCATGTGTGGCCTCCCCTCCACCTGCTCACTCCAGACCTCCTTGTGTAAACCCAGGATACATCCTGCTCTTCCACGAACCTGGCTTACAGCCTGCCCCTGGGCTTTGGCTTGAGCCCCACAGCAAGCAGCATTTGGAAGCATGTCGAGGGAGGAAGATCTAGGTGCACCTGCCTGCTGCTCTTCTGACGTTCAGTGACTTACCGGTCTGTGGAGACTTGAAAGCTATGGTTTAGGAGTGTTAGTTTCCTCTCAGTGATCAAACACAGCAGGACTTCCTATGCCCCCTTCTCCAGGGGTCAGTTGCTTCAACAGGCGGCCTTCACCTTTGTAAGCCCTGAATCCCAGACTCCCTGTCTTTGCGGGACAGTTTTCCTGCGTGCTGTAGCATTGCAGACCCTCCCAAGGTCTGTGTTCAGATGCCTCTTTTAATCTCCTCTACATAAAATGTTCATGGACATCTAATTTCCAGGCCACCTCCCTTTCTCCAGTTTCCCAGAGAGACATCTCAGTCCAGACCCTGTTAGCAACTCACACTCCCCGTTTCTGTAATGGAAACATCCTGTTCCTCCCTCCCTGTCTCTGTCCCTCAGCCACCTTTCTTCATACACACTGATTGTGCTGATGAGGTTCCCGCCCTCTCAGGCTGAAGAGGCCTTCTTGCTCCGTCATCCTGCAAGGATCTTTGCCTGGTCTTGTATAACGGCTCCTTCTCCGCAGGCTTGGGTGGAGACCTATGACAGCCAGGCATCTCACAGCTCTTTCCAGACCAAATCTCTGTTTCCTTTTCTTTGTCTATAAAACGAACACAAGAGTAGACCTGTTAACCAGATCTCGGTACTCAGAGGGGGAACCTGGAGCTGAAAACCTTTTCACATGCAACGTATTTCAGAGTGCTGCATTCACATTCACATTTCCATCCTCGGTGATGCAACCTGGTTCCCTCAATGCCTTCTGCAGTCTGTGTACGTGAGGCCTTGCAGGTGGTCACAGGCTGTGCTGTGCAGCCCGTGGAGAGAGAAGACTGTTCTCTTTCCCTCCGTGAATCCTCCAGGTTCTGCACAGGGACTCACTCTTGTCCCGCGAGCTCACAGAGCAGGTGTCAGCAGACCGCAGTGCTCACCCCAGGAAAGGTTTCCACTACACAGGTACAGGTCATCGTTTGTTCTCCCAGGCTTCAATGCTAGCTAGGGAGCTACTCTAACAGCAAACCGATATCGCACGCACAGACACACACAGGGGGTACCAGGGCGATGGACTTCATGAAGAAAGTGAGCATGGCAACAAGGGGAAGCACAACAGAGACTGGGTCTCGGTACAGGCCAGAAGGGTGCACATCCGGAGAACACGGAGCAGAAGCCAGAGTGGGAGGAGGACAGATGAGCAAGAGCAGAGTCCCCAGGGGCCCCTGAGGGACACGTTTCAGGAGCCAAAGAAGAGAAAGGTGGCTGGAGATCTGAAGAACACATTGGACATTCAGAGTAGTTCTTGTTCTGAGTTAAGGCACCAGTCATTTCTCAAACAAGGGGTGCGGCTTTTGGCCAGCTCTCCTGGGGGCTGTCTGTGCTGGGGGGCTTGATGTGTGGGATCGGCTGTCTTCATCCTCTGAGGGTGAGGGCTGGGCGGAGACATTTGGCAAGTGTTTTCTGAGGTGGGTGGGTGTGCAGCGAGCAGGGAGCGGTCCTGCGGGAGCTGCGGGGAGGGGAGCAGGCTTGCCTCTCTGTGGCTGCTCGTGGCATCAGACGGGTGTGTGTATGTGGGTGTGCGCACATGGTTCTCCTGTTCTGATTTGCACTGGATCTGGCACCTCTACAGTGCCTCCTAAAGCCAGCCCCGCAGTTCCCTGCCAGCTGTGCAGCCTCCTTTCAGACATGGCAATATGCCCAGCCACATCCTCCAGGCAGGGCAGCACGGCCAGGTACCAACACAGGACACATGGGACTGGACTTGCTTCTCCCTGGCCCTTGAGTGGACAGCGTTCTGCCATTTACTTGCAGAGAACACGCCCCACAAGGTGGGCTGCACTGTGTCCTTCTGAGTGCAGAGCTGAGGATCAATCTCTGTGGAGAGGAGGAAAATGGGCCATCGGACGGACCCTGAGGTGGAGAGGAGCCACAGCAATGGGTGGGCTGTCTCTGAGTACCCTGGCTGCCTCTCCATTGCTTCTTCCCTCACTCCTCCTCCTTAATGGTGCTTCTGTCTCTCCAACTCCAGACTCTGTCTTTCCAGCTTTCCTCTTGCATTTTCTGTAACTTCTTTCCATTTCCTCCCTTCCTTTGAATGAAACTGAGCCGTGTTGGAATATGTTGGTTTTTTTGTTTTTTTTTAATATTTGAAGAGTCAACTCTTTAATTTCAAAGTAAAACACTTGAAGTTTTTTCTCCAAGGGAAAGAAGAAGTTGCATCAAATGGCTGTGGCAAACTATATCTCATGATTCCCACCCCTTTCCTTCCTACTCGGGGCTGCAGGGCAGTGCGGAGTGGGCTGTCTTCTGCCTCAGGCCTGCGGGGCGCAGGCGTCACCAGGGAAACATGCTCTCTGCCAAGTGTGCATGCCTGCATCCTCTCTATGTCTGGGCAGGAGCCTCGATATACTCAGGAGTTGCGGTCCAGTGCATTACAGAGGCAGGGAATAGCACACAGCAGAGCATGTCGTCTTGGGCCTACACCCCGAGTACACTGCATGAAAAGGACATTCCTGGCAAGAATTGCCCACCTTTTCCTCTCTCCTTTTTGCTTTAGTACTCTTCACTTACCCTTCAGCTATTAAGGAATTTTGGTAAATTCGAAACATATTTTGCCAAAGGTGCAAATGAAATTGTACTTAGATACTCTTGGTAACAATGAATATCTACATTTTTGTCTAATCATCATTTTGAAACAAATTAAATATCATGATTCCTTCATTGGCTTTCGCAATGCAATTAAGAGTTCCTTTTGGTAGACTACTTTAGAAGCATTCTTCTGAAAAGCAGGGGCTCCTCCCGCCAGGAGCTGGCCTCCCCGGGCTTCCTGGATGTGGTGGCTGGCACCACTCCGCCGGGGCTTGCTGCCTGGCTTGGGCTGCTGCTCTGGGCTCAGTCTTTTACCCCGTTTTACATTTCCTATTGGCCTGGAGTAACTGTCATTGTGAGTCACCTTCTGATAACACCGTTGAGGTGGTAGTGGGAGCATTTTCAGGGATGTGTTCAGGGACATGAAAGGCAGTTATGGCACCTTCAGGTCACCCCCATGTGGGGCTGGAGTCTGCAGCCAGGGTGGTGGCGCAGCTCTGCAGGGCTCAGTGGGGAAGCTGATGAGGAGACAAACACTCATGTGGCCCATGGTGGGTTCAGGGGAGTCTTGAGTGTGGTCTTTGCAAGCTCTTGGGACCTCTCACTGAAGGTTGAGGGCACCGAACACATAGATCCACAAACGGCTTCCCCATTTTGTAAGCGAACACCCTGTGACTGAATCCTGGTGGCATGAAGAAATACTGTGCTCAGTGAGCTCAGCAGAGCTGGGCTTGCAGGGACTGCTAGTGAAGATGGTGCTGGGATGGAGCTGATGGCACTGTCGGCCCGTCTGAGCTCTGAATGGAGGAGTGACTTTCACAGCCGACACAGCATGCACTCAGAGTACAGTAGCGCTTCCCTCGGCTTTGATCCTCTTGCTCTCCCTACTTCACAAAGAGAACAAAAGTGCAGGGTGGTTAGGCAGCTTCCCCAGCACCACATTGAGGCTCACTGGCTGGTAACCTGAGGCCAGGGTCAAGGTTCAGGGCTGGGTTTACAGGCTCTAGCCCTCTTTGCCCTGTGTGCAGCTTGGCGGGTTCGTTCCCTCAGCCTTGGACCCATCAGTGAGGGGTGTGGGTGACATGGTATGCAGTGAATATGCTTTTGCAGGAAGAAATTGGGCAAATCTATATACATGATTTACACAGTAAGATCCTGATAAACATCTTTACTCTGTTGTGCTATGTATATTAAAAAAAAAAAAAAAACCCGTGACCTAATAACACGATGCCCAGAGTGGGTAAACTGCAAAGAAAGGAAGCTTATTTCGTCACCGTTCTGGAAGTCCAAGGTTGGGGACTCAATCTGATGATGGCCATCTTGCTGTGGATTCAAGACGGCAAAAAGTCCACATGGCAGGAGCCAGAGATACTGTCTGGGCACATGTGTGTACATGTTTGTGTGGATGTGTGTCTCTAGTCTTTCTGTCCTGAGTCATCCATGCCACAGTGTGTCTCACCATTGGTTGTATCCTGCTCTGCTTCTCTGGCCCACCTGGATCCAGACAGTTTAAACCATCTGCCACAGCCTGAGCTGAAATCTTTGGTCTATATTCCCTTTCCTGACCGCCTGTGATGGTGCTATTTTGTTTTCCAACATTTATTAGGGCCAAATTTACAAACAAGCAAAAAAAAATGCCAAGTGAGCTGGGTTTGGTAGCACTTGTCTGTAATCCTATCTCCGCAGAGGATTAGGCAGGAGTATTAAGTCCTCCAGGGCCAGACTGTGGAACTCAGGGAAAGCCCTTCTCAAAAGAAAAAAATGCCAAAATAAAACCCTTAACCTTATCATTCTTTCACATTTCCTTCCCCGTTTCAGTGGATTGGCCTCTTTCTTGGCAGGGGAAGGGAAGGATGTGAATATCCCCTACCAGCGGACCAGCTACCAGGTGGCCAAGAGGTAAATAGAAAGAGCAATGCTGGCTGGAACTGTGTTCACATGCAGGGTGACATGCAGATTCAACCTGCACATGTCATTCAATGCCTGGTGTGTCCTGCCTCATGCTAAAGCCGTCCTGAAAGTGCCTCTTGTTGAGGCCTGTGTTACACCCACCACTGCTGCCTCAGATGACAGATGAGGCTATAGAGATGTTCATATAGTGTAGATATGGACTGCCTCCAATTGCAGGGAATCTAGGGTACAGATGGAAATGATACAGACATAGACATATGTGTAGACATAGGCATAGACATACACATAGACATAGATTTAGACAACGACACAGACATAGACTTAGACATAGACATAGACATAGACTTAGACGTAGACATAGATATAGACTTAGACATAAACATAGACTTAGACTTAGACTTAGACATAGGTATAGACATAGACTTAGACATAGACATAGAGTTAGACATAGACATAGACATAGACTTAGACATAGACTTAGACATAGACACAGGTATAGCTATAGACATAGACATACTCATAGGTATAGGTATTGACATAGATAGACAGAGATGAGCTTTCAGAAGACCCTGGAATCTGAGGGGTAAGGAAACGTTACTTTTGCATTTATTTCCTCATACAGTTGAGGTGGACCTCAGTTTGGTTTTCACTGCTCTCCTACAGGCTCAGAGGAAGGTGCTGACTTGCATTTGGGTCTGCAGAGAAGCTCAGGGGGTGACAGCTCCTGCTGAGACTCTTGAGTGGCTCTGTGGTCACTCATGCGCAGTGTCCAGGCTGACTGCAGTCCAGGCTGCCACCCTCTGATGGCTTCAGACCCAAGTCCCTGTGTCAGGAAGAGGGATGATCTGCACTTTGAGACACACTCCTTGTAGTGGAGAGTACAGATAGAGGCAGAAAGACATCTCCCAATAGCAGGCTGAGACTTTCCAAATGTAAAACTTTAAAATCTAGGCCAAAGAAAATAAAGCACAAAGAATACAGAACCAGAATGTTTTTAAGAAAAAAGTTTTATATCAGAAAATACTTGCAATAAGGGCTTGGCCAGTGCTTCTTGGGAGCTGAGGAGGAAGGGGGAGGAGAAAGAGCGGGAGGGTCTTGGAATCCTCCAGCGAAGTCAGACTGCGGCAGGTCCCAGCAGAGAAGGTACACCTGGCTGCTTTGGACTGGAGGGCCCCAGGGCTGGAGCAGAGAAACACAATGGGAATTGCTGTTGTTGTATTTCTTACCTCCCTATCCACTGTGGCTAACTGCTTGTTTAAAAATGGATGTGGAAGACAGTCAGATTCAATTAGTATTCCAGTTCACCAAAGCATCAGACATCCAAAAATGTGGATCTGGAAGGCAGCTGTTAAAAAAAAAAATGGCACATTGTGGATTCAAAAAGGGAAATGTGGGAGATTAGACGTGTGAGGGGGTGATGTGGTCAGTGGGGTAAGCTTCTGGGGGAAAAGGACTGGGGTGCAAGGAAGGGAGGGAGTGAGGGGTGTCCCCAGGGGCTGCTCCATGATAGCATCAGGTGTCACAGAGTTCAAGGCAGGAGCAAGCAAGAGATTGAACCTGAGTGCTAGAAAGATTGAGCGGGGGTAGAGCAAAACCACTAAGGAATCACACATTGGCATGGGGTGATCACATGGCTGTTAGGACGTCTAGCCTGGTCCTTTGGAGAGATGGGGCTACTTCTCACAGTGAGTCTCACAGGGACAGGGGTTGATCCTTAAGATTCACAGCCATTAGGGACTAACTTGCTCTCCCCGAATTCATATGTTGAAGCTGTAAGCCCATTGTGACTGCATTTGGAGACAGGTCATGAAGGAGATGAGGAAGGTTAAGTGAGGCAACGGCCTGATAGGATAGGTGGGTGGGTTCTGGGTGAGACTTGGAGAAAACACCACGGGGAGCCGGGGGAGGGAGGACTCAATCAGGAGGCAGCACTGTGAGCTGAACAAAGTCTCAGAAGACTCCAACCCTGCTGGTACTTGGCCTCAGCTCCGGGCTCCAGAATCTGTGAAAAGATGGGTCTGTTGTGTGAACCTCCCTGTCCGTGGGGCTTTGTTACCTGCCTGAGCTGAGCTGAGGGAGACAGTGGCTCCTTTCTCTCCCTGCCTTTGGCCTGGATAGGTGGCTGTTCTGCATCTGTGGTGCAGAGCACACTGTTCAGATGACACTGGGTTTGGGGAAAGGGAACCCCTTTTGACCTCACCCAAGCAGTCAAACCAGCTCCAGGAGGCACAGAACCCGAGTGCAGGCTGCTGTGCAGCTTTCCTGCTGCTGAGGCAGAGCTCTTGGCCTAGCACTTGCTCTGGAAGGGACCCGTGGAGGGTTGGGTTGGCACCTTTCTGTGGCTCTTGAAAAACCTGGCTTTCCTCTCTCAGTGGGAAAGTCTGGAAAATGGAAAGGCCAGTTGAACTTGCCAAGAGGGTAAGTGGGGTGCTGGGATGTCTGCCTCACACACAAGGCCTGGGCCACTGCAAGCTCGGTTTGGGCGATGAGATTCCAACACAGGTTTGCAGCTGGCCGAAGGCTGCTTCTGCCCATGGCATTATCCCAAGAAGGCAGCTGGTGCCAAGCAGGTGGGTGGCTCTGCTCTGCCAGGCATCAGATACCCTTCTTGCCTGATACCCTCCGGGGTGTAGCCCTCATTGGTCAATTTTGCTTGTCAACTACATGTCCATGTCCTAGGCCACAGAGGACAAAACTGCTGGGGCTGCCTAGTGCTCCTTCATTTTACAACACTAAACCACTTATCTTGGTTACTTTTCTCACTGATGAGGCAAAAATACCCAACACCTAAAGTTAGAGGAGGAAAGGGTTATTTTGGCTCACGGTTTACAAACTGTGAGAGTTCAGTCCATAGTTAGCTGGCTCCAAGGCAGGATGGCCTGGCAGAAGGGAATCGCAGAGCAGGCAGGAGGCAGCAGAAGACAAGAAGCAGCAATAGCAAGCGACAACAGCAGTCTTCTTTCTGGCCCTTATATTCTATATATACCTCCTTTCAAAAGGCAAACCACTAGGGCCCGTCCAAGTGAGGTAGGACCTACGGCAAGGACAAGCAACCAACTGAAGTCTCAAGTTGAGGAGAAAGAATTGAGAAACCAGACAGATCAAGGGCAACTGTGTCAAAAAAAAAAAAAAACAGAAACAAAAAACAAACAAACAAAATAAATAAAGGTCACCCGGTACCTCCCCCCTTCTCAGGGCATGTATAAACTCCAAAAGTATATGACTGTGGCCTGAGTCAGCCTCATTTACACAGTGGTTTTATTTTGACCCTTCCCCCCAGTGGGCTTTGGATTCTACTACTCTTCCTCTTAAAACCCCGTATGGTCAAAAACCCCTTCCTGACAGGTGGGCCGAGTTAGAGCACCACTGGGCCAGGACTCCCATCAATCCCCAGCTATAGATCCTCCTAGATGCCAGAATCTGAAGAAACACAGCGCCCACCCCTCTCTGTGCTGTGTGCTCTTCTCACTGGCCCACTCACACCTAGTGGAGTGCACCTTTGTTTCTTTCACTTTTAATAAATCTTACTCTTGTTACTTCTTTTAAATGTCTTACTCATTTCTTTGGTCAGGATAGTAAGAACCTGGAAACAGCTCCCACGAGACCCCTCATCCAGCCTTTTAATAAAATAGTCCTTTTCTGGAGCAATTCTCAGATACAACCACTAAGAAACCATGCTACAGACGGCCATTCATTATGGTTGCGATGTCGTGAAGTTCTACTTAACAAAAGGCAGCTGGAGATGCATCTTTTTTGGGAGAGGGGGGCCTGGGATCAAACTCAGGGCCTTGCACTTGCTAGGCAAGCACCCTACCACTGAACTAAATCCCCAACCCTGAGATGCATCTTTTGCAATAAGAAATGATGGCAAGACACTGAAGGAGGAGGCCATTCTAATGTCCAGCATCATAATTTTTACTTACATTGTGGACCTCATGAGCTCTCCTAGACCTCTGTGAAGCCAATCCATACTACTAGAAATTTTGTAAGAAAAAAATTAATGTTAATTCCTAAAAACTTCCAAAGTTTGGTAAAATGATTCACCTCTATATTTCCAGACCTGTTATGAAAATTTGGCAGACTTACATGAATGCTGCATCCCCTACAGGAGACAGATTGGACCCATTTTAGCAGAAGGAAGCTTCCCATTTCTGCAGGTTCCCACCACAGGATGGAGGCTTCCAGGGTTGTCTTGGGTGGACTCGGCAGTTTCAAAGAGATGTTACCCCTGATGGCCTGGGAAGTTCCCGTTAGGTGCTGTCTGAGACTCTGGAGAGTCCACTGGTAGTAAAGAAGCCCATATTATCATGGGTTACAAATAAAAACCCCAACACATCCATTAAATGACACCTCTGTATAGTCTGTGGGGTGAGGATGCCAGACACAAGCTCCTGTCCACTTGGTTGGATTTTAATTGCTTTCCATATGCATTTGGGTGTATTTGTTTTAACATCCTTAAAGCAGGTACTGTACTTTCTTCCTTTGTTTTTAGCCCCTCACCCCCGGTGCCCAGGGTGACCTTGCGTGTGTCCATCCCCGTGCTCCGGTGCCTGAGGCCTGCTGCCCACGCCTGAGGCCTCTCCTCCCCCCAGAGGCGGGTCTGCGGCTGCCACGTTGCAAAAGTTCTGGCAGAAGGAGGCTGAAACCCCTGATGGCTGGCGCTGCTCCCAGGGATGCAGGAAATCTTTAAATGTTTGTTTTTCTCTGAACAGACAAAAATCTTTGATTCCAAAATGATTTCCAGGAATTATAGTATGTGGACTTAGGATGTGAGACTTTTATTTTCTTCTTGAAAAAATAGAAATGAAATCAAAGCAAAAGACACCAGACTGAATGGGCTGCACAACTGGCACATTTCTCTTCATAGCAAGATGTGCTTGTCTTTCCGGAGACTGTCCCAGATCGGGATTATCGGTTAATAGGCTTTCTTGTGGAATAAGCGCCAGGAGTGAAGGGGATGCTGGGATGGGAGGCTCAGGAAGGACTTGGGAGAAGCGCTCAGTTTTCTTTCTTAGAACTGGTTGCCAAAAGTGCTTGGTGTGTGCTTTCTCCTGTTTCCTCGGTTCAGAGTTCCCACTTCCCTGTAAGCGGAGAATGGGCTCAAAGGGCTTCCCACTTTGGAACTGTATTGCGCTGACAGCGGGGTCAGCAGTACTGGAGGTGTGAGGGGCTCTGGAGGAGGCCGCCTGCTCCCGGGGCCTGTGGGAGGTCTGCCCAAGACCACAGCCTCTCTGCCGATGCTGCTGATAAAGGGTCGCGGCTGCACATCTGGTGTCATGGCCTCTGTCTCTGTGACTGTTGGCCGGCTTTGCCTCTGCGGTCTCTGCGTGCTGCTCGGAGAGGAATGTGGCTGTTGAGTAGGCTGAGCCGTGAGGAGGGGCTCCTCGCAGTCAGAGCAGCATCTCAGGCCTGCTGTTTTCCTCTGGTCGACTCTGCCTCTCCAGGGAGGGCGGGAGAAGCTTGTGCTGTGGGCGATTTGAAGCACTCTCAGATGCAGAGACTAGGCCTGGTAGTCTCCATGGTGGGGGGTGGGTGAGAATATAAGTAGTACAAGCCACGTGAAGCACACGTTCTGACCGACTGAACTATCGACGCCCTCTCTGATGTGCTTGCCCAGTACCAGGGCTGAAACCTTTGCTTCGTGAGGACACAGAAGCAAAATGTAAGAAAACAGATGAATGTGAGGGTTCCAGACTCTTCCTTCTGTCTGTGTCCTTGTAGGAACTAAGCTTCAAGGGAAAACACACACTTCTGTTGACAAGCTCTCCAGCCCAACAAGCCTGTCTATATCTGTGCATTAGTTAGACATCGCTGTATAGTAATTTCCCTCAGAGCCTAACGGGTCAAACATGCATTTGCTATCCACAGTTTCTGAGGGGCAAAAGTCTCATGTGGCCAGGGGGTGGTCGCGGCAGAGGGGGGCCCATGCAGCTGCAAGTCTCGGAGGACAGGTGGGACTGGGGCCGGGCTCCCAAGTTCACTCTTGTGCCTGTCTGGTCTCGGCCCTCGCTGTGTGGTCTCACCTCCTGCGGCCTGTCCCACGTGAGACCAGCCCAGAGGAAGGATTAACCACACTGCTGCTATCTTGGACTGGCCAGGCAGACCCACCTGGCAGCAAATGGCCTCAGCAGGCAACATCAGGAGCTATGTCTTCCAGCGTCATCTTGGATGCTGACTTATGCCTGGACAACACTGCGTGGCTTTATCACATTCCACTGGCTCCAAAACCAGGCTCCTTGTCCCCTCTGCATCCTGCGTTACCAGGGGGCTGCCTTTCACTGATAATGACAGATCCCCCTTCCTGTCTCTTGGCTACCAGCCTGGAGTCTCCTCTCCTCACTGCACACACCACCCTCCCTTGAATTCTCTTTCAAAGCCACAGCAGACACAGCACCCTCTGCTCGGTGGCCCCAGCCGGTCACTACCATTACCTCTTAGAACCATCCAGCTGGCATCCTGGCCTCCTGCACAGGGGCCAAGTCATCACAGAATCAGCCCTGTCACTCTTCTGCCCTCATCTTCAGTGCTCTCCCTCTCTCTGAGAAGACCCAGTATCCTCCCAGACGCTTGTGGGGTCCTGCACCCCAGGCCTCTCTAAGCCGTCCTCCCTCATGGCCCCATTTACCTGTCACATCCTCCTGGCCACCTTGCCATTCCCGGAGCACACTCACAGGAGCCTCTGCTGCGCCTGGATCACCTAGCCATGGCCCAGGTTTTCTGTCTCGGTCTGCTATCCTCTAGTTGCTCTCTGCCTCTGGGCCTGGCCCTGAGCTGGGCAGGAGATGAAGCTCTCCAGGAAAGAGAGGCAGGAGGGTTTCTCTGAAGAGATGGACCTTTAACAGAGGTGTCTGGGAAGGCAGGCAGGTGGTGGCTGCCTGGAGGCCTGGGAGGAGGGCTCAGGGATGTAAACCTGGCCTGGCTGCACCCAGGCAGGAGGATGTGCAGGCTGAAAGCCCAGGGAAGAGGGAAAGCTGCGGACTGCTGAGAAGATTCTGGGATCGAGGAGAGCCTGACTCGTGGACAGTGTGCAGAGGGTCCCGGTGGTTCTTGCTGAGGCTCCTCTCCTTGGGTCACGGGCAACAGGCCTAGCTACATGCTCGGCACCCCATTGCTCCTATCTGAACTGGACTCGTCCCTCTGAATGGCTGTGGACCTCGGGTCCTGAGCCTGGCCCGCTCAGACCCAGATGTGGACTAATGGTGTTCCTGTTCCTTCACTTCTCCAGGGAAAGCCTCTCCAACGTGAATACACTCAAGGCCAGTTGCTCTAGCCCACTTCCTGTTTACATACTGGTTTCTGCCCCATGTACTGAAGGAGGTGCCGCCTTATCGGCCTGTCCCCTCAGTCGCACCTCACAGACCCCCTCCTGCACTGCCTGTCTTGGCCTGAGTGTGGCCGGCTGGAGTTTTCGCACAGGATGCTGGGAAGAGGATGCCTGTGACTGAAGGCTGTGAGTGTGGGCTCCTGCTGGAACTGATACTGGCCACGCAGAGTGTTGTGTTTATGGGGAATCTGCAATCTGCTGTTCAGATTTTAGTTTGGGAACTGGTCTTTTCTGTTTCAGACATTTTTTTTTTTTTTTTAAATTGAGACAGGGTCTCACTGTGTAGCTCAGGTTTGCCTGGAACTCACAGCAGTCCTCCCGCCTCCGCCTCTCAAGTGCTGGGAATAAAGATCTGCACCACCAGCCACAGCTTCGGAGATTCTTTTGATTTTGAGGTATTTCAGGTCATGGTCCCCAAAAAGCAGGGCTTGAGACCTTTGCTCCTTTGAATGAGCTTGACACTCCATTTCTCTGTCATGTCCTGTGGGAGGTGTCATTTTGAAGTGGGATAAGCACAGATGATGCTTCCAAGTTGCTGATTATTTAGTTGTGTGACTCAGCAGCAGGATCTGGAGTAGAGCTTCTACAGCTTCCATGGCCCAGAATTTATTCATTAATTAGTAGTAGTATTATTAAGATTTTGGATACTAGGGGTTAAACCCCGGGTCTTCACTGTGAGCTATACCCCCCAGGCCATTTTTATTTTAAAATGGGGTCTCACTGAGTTGCTATGTTGCCCAGGCTGAACTCCCACTTGCCATCTTCTTGCCTCAGCCTCCCAGAGTGCTGGGATTACAGGTATACACCACCACGCTTGGCTAATTTATTAATGGATTAGTCATTAATTCAGGTTTTAAATTAATGTATTTATTCTAGCAAATGGGGTTGTAACAGTGAACAAACCAAAGTCTTGTTTTTATGAATTTTTCTTCCTAGTGAGAAAATAAGTAATAAAAAATGAGGGGCTGGGGATTTAGCGCAGTGGTTAGAGTGCTTGCCTTGCAAGCACCAGGCCCTGAGTTCAATCCCCAGCACCAAAAAAAAAAAAAAAAATGTATAAGACAGCATCTGATACAGTGGTAGAAAAGACAGAAAATGTAGGGGTACTGCAGGAGAGCAGAGAGGGGCCCGTGCAGACCTGAGCTGCAGGGTGAGGTCAGGTAGCCACCCGTGGAGCGTCCCAGGCAGGGAAGGAACTCTGTTTACTTAGTCATTTCTAGAGGGCACAGTCTGGGGTCACTGTTAGCACGGCCTCTTAGAAAAGGATCCTACATCTCAGCCCAGCACAAGTGCCCACTTAGTTAAATCAGGGCTAGCTAACTGATGTATGTGTGTCATTTCTTCTTTTAAGGAACTTAATCCTGAAGAGGAAAGAAGAATTAAGACAAAATCTAACAAAGGGGAGGGGAGTGGAAGGGAAGGCTGGAGAAGGGGAGGAACCAAGATATATCATATACAGGTTCAAATTAACTATGATGAATGTGATCATTATGTTTATCTACAATGTATCAATACATGTTCTTCGTTAAAAAAAAAAGACAAACTCTAAGCCATGAATATTACAGAGAATCAAAACACCTTTTAGGGTCATGCGCTCCTAAAATCCTTAAGCATCCGCCTCATGTGCCGCAGCGTTGTCCTTTCTTTGGGCCTCCCAGCCCTTCTTGAAGGATTATTTTGTGGTGAAAGGGACGTCTGTCTGTGGAAATGTGTTTGCTCTGAGAACCTAGTTGTATTCTACTCTTTTGAACTGTGAATTAAATAAAAGGCAAACTATATAAAATGCTACAAAATGCGAAATTGATTTTCATTGTACAGCATAATCGGTAGAGTGAAAATGAATAAATATGTGCTATTTACGGCAATGTAGTGGGTTTTGTTACCCACAATTTCCTGAGACATGACTATCCCACCCCCGTGAAAAGAAGAAATGATGTAACCTCCGCAGTGCCTGCAGCCTCCCGAGTACACCGCCAAGGGGACGGCACAACGTTCTCCTAATTCAGGTGCAACTCTTTTTTTTTTTTGGTGCTGAGGATTGAACTCAGGGCCTTGCGCTTGCCAGGCAAGCACTCTAACCACTGAGCTAAACCCCCAGCCCCTCAGGTGCAGCTCTTAAGGTGCAGAGAGACTGCCTCATCTCACAGACTTCCACTTCAAGATCTGCACTTCCATATGAGTACTTTATTTATTACAAAGTTACATTTACAGTTAAACATAGTTGTCCGATTAGCTTTGTTAGATTTTTGGAAGAACTGAAGTAGGAAAATATGCTGGTATGTTGGATTAGGAAAAAGGGGGTAACTAATGAATCTGTTTGTTTGCTCCATGAAATCCAGTCCATATTTGCTGCCTCTCTCCTCTGGTGTGGGATTACCGAGGAGGATGGAGAGTGAGCTTTGCATAGGAACATCATCGTCCCTACCGTGCTCAGCACCAGGCCTGACAGGTGTCAGCTGCCTGCAGGTCAAACACTTAGATGGTGACAGGTTTTTGATCATGGGATGGGTGTCTCCATGGACTCTGAGAAGCCTGTCTGTGTTCCGGTGGGGACCAAGGAACACAGAAGGAATTGATGACATTCTAGGTCCTTACTGGATGGAATAATTTATGTATGCGATTTGCCTGGACAATGATGGACAGTCTTTGGAGAAAAGACTCCAGTGGGGCATGAATGGGTCTATGCAGAGTCTAAGGCAGCTCATACGTGTTCTTTTAGGATAGACTTCATTTACCTCCCCAGATGCCTCCTTGAATACAGCCTGTCCAGATTAGGCTGCAGCCTTCCTCTCTGTACCTGGCATTGAGTGGCCCCTGGCATTGAGTGTTTATAGCACTCCCCCTACTTTACTGTAGTAGAGTTTAGAAATGATCTCTGGCTTCCTTATTCTTAGGGCTTCTGCAGATGCATGATCCATAAATGCTACAATAAATGTTGAAAAGGGGGAAATGAAAGTGAGTAACATTGGCATGATGGGACCTCTGCATCTCCATCTCAGGGGTTAGCTGGTCACTCAAGGATAGCAGAAGTGGGTTCAATCTTTGGTCAAAGGCTGTTGAGTTATGTTGGTGAACTTGGCTACTTCTGCTTTGTGATTGTGCTGTGCATTAGAGCTCTCCTTGAGCATGCGTGAGTGTAGGCTGGGGCCTTCCAACTTCTAACATTATGCTGCCTCTCACTGGCTTAGACTGTGAAAGTGGCCTCTTCAGTTCCCTGAGAGGGAGTCTCTGCTTCTCAGAGTCAACTTGGATTCTTTATAGCTCTTGAGTTTGGCTCTACTTCTAGAAGTAAACAATCTTGTGCTGAAGAGGCCTGGGCTGACCTAACTGGCCTCCCTGGTGCACGGGTAAGCCTGGGTCTCTGCTGCCTGGGCTGATGGCCTTGGCGAATTACAAGGAGGCTGTCAGCAGCCATCCTGGGGACAGGTGGTGGCTGTCCGTCAGTGCTGCACCAGGAAGGGAGCTCAGCTGAAAAACATCTATGCTTATTTTTTTAAGTAACACAAGATTGAGAGGACATTAGCAGTGTTTCCAAAGTGAAGAATACCAGACCAATTAGAAGGGTGGCTTGAAAAACAGCAACTCCTCTCCAGCACTCCTTCCACCTCATAACTCAGTGGAGGGTGATTCCTGACCTTCAGGAGACTGACTTGCTGCCTGCCCACCTCTGCCCATGGTAGATGGCTAGGGACACCGAGCTTCCACTTCCTGCAATTTACTTACCTTTCTTTCAACCATCCTGGAATTTAATGCTGGTTTTAATGCTGAGCAATAGACTCACAGCAATCAGAGCTAGAAAAACTGATAGAGGTAATGGATATTCAGAGAACTCAGTGATCCCTAACGTGATCAGACTCACCCTTACAGAAAGCAGCTGCCAAGGGGTTGGAGATTTAGTTCAGTGGTAGAGCACTTACCTAGAAAGCAGCTGCCCTGTGCGTCTGACCGGATAGCACGCAGCTTCGCTCTCAACGCAGGGGCTGTATGGCCCAGGCATTTAGATGTCCAAAATCAGTCCAAACGTTTGCTGACAGCCTGCTTAGTCTTTGGAGCCAGGATCAACTAAAGCTTGAATTGTGCGTGATCTTATCAGCCAACACACCACATAAATATTTAGAGCAACGAATTTGAGATATGAATCATCCCTGTATTTGACTTTCAAGCATTTTGGTTTGAATGTATTCCTCTAATGCTAACAACAATCCCACGAAAAAGGTGAGAAAAAGTGTCACCTGAAATTATACATAACTGAAACTTCTGTCCCTGATCCTCACGAGAAGTCTGCAGGATTGTACAAACAGCTTCATGAGCCACACCCAAAGAGGAACAATTACACTGAGTTACTGATACTTTAAAGAAACAGTGATTGTAGACATTAAAGCAGAATGCTTATATTTGCTTCTAAACAGCAAAGTAATGACACTTACATGTATGCACGCATGTGTGCACACCCACGCCAGCACACGCACATACGCACACACACACACACACACACCCGCTCCTGAGGATTTCCTGGTTTTTGACCTCCTCCCATTTTTCATGGAGGGGTGACAGCTGTCAGTGAGGCAGCTCATCTCATTCTGCCTCCCCCTTGAATTGCTGTTATGGCAGCCGCAGCCATCCGGGTGCCCCACTCTCGTAGAACAAATCACAGGTCTGCACTTGGACCAGCCACAGGCCTGCAGCTGCTACATAGCACTTCCCTCGCACTTCTTGGGTTGGTCTCCGAGGGCTCTCTCTGCTGTACTGACCTTCCTGTGTTGCTGCACATGTTCCGTTACAATAAAGATTCTCCGGTGGTCCAGTACAACTTCCCAGGATTGTCCTTACCTAAGTAGTATGAGTAGTGTGGGAGTAGTGTGGACAGATTAGTCACTTTGCAAGAAAGCGAAATACAGACTAGGAGCTGCTAGCCCCAAAGAGCTCCCGAGAACAGCACCTGGCACAGCATCAAGTGGTGTCTGGTACAGATGGCATCAAGAGGTGGTGGATGGGTGGCAGCAGCAGAGACCAGAAGCCCACAGAGTCAGCTATTGGCATAGGACATTAACCGGTCCTGACTGGTGGCATCTAGGCTGCTACAGAGCTGTACTTTGCTGACTCATGATTTCTATCTGAATCAAGGAAAAAGACCTTCAACTAGTGCAATACATCTATAACAGACTGAATATATACTCCTCGTCACAGAAAATCAGAAAAATAGTACTCAGGAACTCAAGATGCTGTAACTTCATTAATTTGCAGCAAAATTAAAATACAATAACTTTATTTAAGAGTAATCATAGTAAAAGTTTAAACTGAGTGATATGAATTTATATTCTCTGAGAGGTTTTCACTCCCTGAGGCTGAGGACACACAAAGGACCAGGCAGTTATGAGTGTCATCATGAACACTGTCTTCCTTTGACCCTTTTGGATCAGAGAATCTATATTGACCTACATTGAAGTGCACTCACTCTTTATTACCATCTTAATTCTGCTACAAAAAATCCATCCAACTGGGAATTTAGCTCAGTGGTTAGAGTGCTTGCCTTGCAAGCATAAGGCCTCAAGTTCAATCCCCAGGTCAAAAAAAAAAAAAATCCATCCAATGAATTATTTCACTTAATATAGTTTTAGATTATAAAACCTTCATTTGGTTGTTTTTATAATTTCTCAATTTTTGTAAAAATTTCCATCTTTCTATTGACTTCAATAGTATTTATTCTTACTTAATGAAGCATAGTTACAGAGGTGGCTTTAAAGTCTTTGTAAGACCATTCCAACATCTGGGTCCCCTCCATTGTTGTCTGTTGATTGTCTTTAACGTGGAAGAGTTGTTGAGATTCCCCTAGCTCTTTGTGTCATAAGAAACTGGTTATATTTTGGGAATCTTGAATATTTTGGTAGGAAACTTTTGAAACTGTTAAAATTCTCTGAAGAATGTTAAGTATTTTATGTGCTTGTTTTATCACGCAACCAGCCAATTCACATATGTTGCTGCTCTGATCAGGTCCACCCTGTGCACACCACCCACCGCCCTGGTTCTTGGGATTTTTTCTCTCCCCTTTAGCTCCTGGCTGTTGGTGGTGTTACCACAGGTGAGATCCAGAGATATGCTGCTCTGAGGGAGCCTGGAGCTTGTGCATAGGTTTAGGGAGTCCCTCTCCCACATCCCTCATCTTCATGGTACTCCTCCATAATCACTGGCTACTAGGGACACATTTCTTTGTTCTTTGTTTAAAGTCTGAGCTTTTTATTTTCATGCACTGTCAAACACAATCGCAGATATGCATCTCTCTCTGCCTACCACAGTGGTTCATTTTCTTAGTTCACAAGTTCATTTCAGTGAGAGAAACTTCCACCATAATTTTGTAAAAGAAGCACCACAGTCTCTTCAAAATACTTTTATTCTCCTTGTTATGTCAACCCAGGTAAAGGTACACAGGAGAGCTGCCTGGTGTTGGATAGCCCAAGACCTTTGTCTTATCCTAGTAGGCCCAACTAGCTTACACAGCAGCCCATGACATGCCTCCAAAACTCTAACTCACACACACATACACACACACACACACACTTGTACTCATCCGTGAATGGCAGAAGGAATAAACTTTCATATTTTCCTCTAATAAAGCAAAAGTGTTACTGTATTTTAAGAATTATAAACAAAGGCAATGTTGACTATATGACTATTCACAGCTAGTATTTCTCAGTTTATGCCAGTTAATGAAAGAGGGACAGTCTGGACATGTTTTTGTCATTTGCCCTTTTTGTACATTATGCTAATTGTAAGTTTATATTTCTTTCCTCTGCATATATTAATATCGCTTTACACTATGTAAAATCTGGTAGAGACAAATTAGTATTTAACACTAAGATGTTAAAAATGAATAAAAGATGTTCGAAATCTATAAAATTCCTTAAAACTTAGAACATATGTATGAAAGATGACAGGAGTGTACTTCTGGTTTATAGAAAGAGTTTGGGAATGTGACAACTGTTTAAATATTTTTATTGGGCAGCCTTAGCTGCATTTTTGAAATGTACATTCAGACAGCTCAGCTTAGTTTTTAAATATCACAGGTGACAGCTGTTCCACTTTGAAAGTCCAACTTACTTTTCCATAGAACCCTTCCAGCTATTTTCCTATGTGAGTTTCTGAGTCTTTCCTAATCACTGCTTTTGAATATACTTCTCCACAGGGGGTAGGTCATTTGTTTGTACAGAAAATTCTCTCCTTTGGAACCGAGTATGCAGCTTCTGGAAAGGTGCCAGTGGGATGGTGAAGGATGAGATGGACGCCACTTAACTTGCCGAAGCAGACTCTGCCAGCCCAGTGATCCAAGATGACCGAGGTCCAGCCCAGTCTCCTCCACAGGTGCACCACATCCCATGCCCCATTCCCACTTTTTTCCAGCTCCCTTTCCTGGAAAGCCCACCTTCTCTTTGCCTATCAAGTTCTAGTCCATGTCTGTAGATCAATAGGGACTTCTCCCCTCTTGTATTGACAAAATGCACTATTGGCTTTTGCCCATTCCCACAAGTGGTAACTACTCTTGGTCACTCAGCATGGATTTCTGTGCTTTCGCAGTACTTAAATTTGTTTACCCTCTTGATGTGTTGGTAAATCTAGCTTACTACTCTCATTTAGAGGGAAACAGCTTCTGTGATTACTGGATTGTTTATTTTCTTGAGAGAATATATAGGAACCTAAATTGTGACCTAAGATCTCCAAGTAGACATTTTCTCCTTGTACTTTCATTCTTGAGACAGAAAAATTTAAGAACTTCGAAAATCTGTAAATTCCTATCTTTCCTATTGCTCTCTTGATTTTTCTTGCTATGAATTTCTTCCTGTGGTTCCTCTTTCACAGAGAGCCCAACTTTCTTCATTCTTGAATAATCAGTTCTGTGAACTTGTAACAGCTTACAAATATACTACATTTTTAGTTAATTGGAGTTAATTTCCATTTCTTTCAACTAGAATTCTCCAACTTGCAAATTATATTTTACATTTACTGTCTGGGGTCCCAAATTACTGACAATGCTTCCCAATGTTTTCAGGCTGTGGCACACACAAAATGATAGTATTTTGGCAGCATCCCAGGGGTAGGCAAAGCATACCATTGTGGGAGCTGTGGCAGACTGTAAGATGAGAACAGTCGGGACACAGCCCATCTGTAAACAGTTGTAAGCACACATTGCATGCCATTTAGAATTTCTGATGTAAGCTAATCCTACTTAATATTTCATTCAACCGTTGATTGTCTCCAATAAACATAATGCTCTTCAAGGATGGAGACTGTGATTTGCCTTAAATTCGAATTTGTCATTATTCCTGATTAAGTGGTTGTTGAACCGAGAGATGGTTTCAGAATAAATAAGACTGTATAGTCAACTAATGAATGAATACAAAGGTACAAAACATTTATTATTGATGAGTTTCCAAGCTAAATCCAAAATGACTAAATAAAGTCTGACTACCAGGAAGCAATGCACTTATTAATTTACTACTTGAAAAATATTTGCTGAATGCGTACCATATGTTAGATACTGTTTCAGCAGAAGAAACACAGACAAGATATGTTTCTGCTCATTTATATAACCAAATTCTGAATATTCATAATCATAGCAAGTCCTGAAATTGAGCCAGTAGTGAGCAGTACAGCCACACAAGTTATTTTTAACTAGCATACACCCCGATTGGTTGTTGTTTTTGTCTTACTAATTGAAAAAATAGTCTAATGTTTCCCAAAATTTTAAGTTCTATAATAGGGGAAAATATAAAGTCTCAGGAATATAGAAGACAAACCAATGAAATGTGTACTAATAGCAGTGATTCAGAGGCAGACAGGGTAAAGACAAGAGGCTTCCCAATGAAGGAAAGAGAAGGCAAAGCTGAGTCTTGGATCTTGGACTGCCCCACAAGGACAAATGGAAGAGGGAAGGGTGTAAAAGGTTTATTGGGAAAGCAGTAGTTGTTACATTTCTGAAAGACTGACTCTAAATCTCAAATTATTTAAACTATTTTCTGTTTTAAATTAAAACAGCAAATATTATAGTCAATAATACCTCAATTAATTATGTATTAGGGGAATGTAATTATTTTATATTAGAACTAAATGTCTAAATTACAAATACGTCTATTCTTCAGAATGCGTAGGGTAAAGATTTTATGACTTTGGATTAATTTTTTAAAGTATAGCACAAAAGCACCAAAATTTGAAAGTCATATATTTGACATGGCTTTGTGTCTAGACTACATAGAACACTGAAAATCCATTAATTAGAACAGATAGACAGACAGACAGATAGATAAAGTGGTTGAGCAGACACTTCACTGAAGAAGACACATTGATGTCAGATCAGTACATGGATGATGCTAAGTGTCTTTGCTCACCAGGGCAATGCAAATCGAACCCACAGAGAGCTATCACCGCGTAGCCATCAGACCTGGCTGAAATTAAAGACTGGCCCCACTAGGGTCGCGAAGGATGCGGAGGAAGTAGAACACTAACTCTTATTTGCTGATGGTAGAAATGTAAAATAGCATCACCTTGGGAAAACAGTTTGGGTGTTTCTTAAAAACTGAACCTACAACCTACTCTGTTTCCAGCCATTCCACCCAGCTATTTAGCCAGGGGAAGTGAAGGTACGTGCAGAGAACTGCATACACCTGTTCACTGCAACTTTATTTTTAACAGCCGAATATTAGAAATAACCCTAATATCCATCATCAGCTGAATGGATGATGCTATTCAACTATCCAATGAAACTTAGCAACAATAAGAAGAAATAAACTATTGATACATGCTGTGACATATATGAATCTTAAAACAATTACACTCAGTGAAAGATGCCAGATTTAAAAAGTCTGAGCCTGTGTGATGCCATTTACCTAAAATGTGATCAATTCTGCAGAGATGAAGACAGAATTATGGTTTCTCAGTGATCAGAGATGGACTTAGAGAGGCAAGGGAGAGAGGCCTTGTCAGAGGATAAAGGTAGACTTTGAGGGGTGACAAGTAACTTCATTATTTTGTTTGCACCAATTGTCTCACAGATTTATATCTATGCTAACACATCGGATTATACATTCCAAATATATTACATTTATTCTGTTAATTATACCTCAGTGTATTTGTTAAACATAATAGGATGTGTTTTTATTTAGATGTTAACTATGTAAAAATTGATGTGAATGTTGAAAAGGAGATTTCAGGGGCTTCACAAGTTAGAAAGAGTAGAAAGGTCATCCTTAAAAGAACTCTACTCCTATCTACATGAAGACAAAGTGAAGGGCTTCATTGACAATGCAACTTTTTAATCATCTAGGCTTTTGAACTGGGCTCTGGGCCTAACAGACTTTGCTGATTTCCATGGTGCTGAAACTGGTCTGTCTTTGGGTACTCTGCTCTGCAGGGAAAATGGTGTTTTATGGAACTTGTTCTGGTGGCTGAAGCTAGCAATACTGTGCCTAAGAGAAAAGAGGCTTTCTGATGCAGATTTTCTGTTTTCTCTCTTAACCTTGCAAGTGATCTTGAATGATGCTTGTTAACCTGCACTGCTGAGATGGACATGTAGCTCCGTGGCAGAGCAATTGCCTAGCACTACAAAACAAGTACATATATAAATAAAATCATTATCTTAGGGTTCCAACTCCACTGACTTTTAGAAGATATTGCAGGAACAAGTATTTCTGTTCAAACATAATAGAATGTTATACTTAGCAGAGGTTTTCTTTTTTAAATTTGTTTATTTCTCTGTTTCCTAAATATTGTCAAGTGGATATAGTTGTGTAGTTTGTACCATTTCACTCTGCATACAGTTTTTGGCCATCTAAAATGGTTTGTTTTGACCTTTTCATGAAAACAGGATCCCATCAAACACACTTCAGTAATCATGGCAACAACACTTGATTGAAGAAGAGAGAAGTTAAAGTGGGAGAATGAAAGGGCCTTCAGCAGCAGAGTCAGTTTCTGTTTGTCTGTCTGTCTATCATTCTGGAAGCCAGACGGCTCGCTCTTTCAGAGTTGTGTGTGGACAAGAATTCCATGCATTTTACAGATTCTTTTGGTTGCATATTCTACATGGAGTCTGTTAGAGTGGGATCCAGAGATAAGAAAGACATGTGTTTTCTGCTTTCCCAGAATTGTTATTCAGGATGGTGAAAAGTGCCAAGAGTAATATAAAACAGAATGGGAGGATCCAAATGAGGGAGTGGAGGCACTCAGTGCTTACTTCTTCCATAAAGAAAGGCTGAAACTAGAAATGAATAGCCAAGTTTGAGGAGTGTAACATAGGAGACACCAGAACCTGCAAAAGAATGACGGGAGCTTTATGCAACATGGAACTGTGGGGTGGCAACAGGAGAGGCATAGTACACTGTGCAGACAACTGCAGCCTCCCCAGGTAGGATCTGCTGAAGTCAAGGGGGACTTCCCAGGGAGAAGGGTACGTGACCCCATCATCACTTCATGCTCCAGGAGTCATAGCTACCTGGAAAGTTCTCTGTCTTCACAGACTTTGAACTCAGTTTGGATGCTTCCTGGCATTCATATGGCTGCTTTATTCCAGACAAAAAAAATTGTCCCTTGTCCCTCACCCTCAGCCTCCAGAGCCCATCCCGATACAGCATAGTACCTTCTTGACAAATGCTAAGAGTCCACTCTACCCCAGGGCCCAGTGGCCACAACGTGTCCACATGTGCCCACCCCTGTGGCCTCCCAGACAGACCACTCACACTGGAGAGCATATCCTTGGGAGCCCAGTAATAACTGTGGCATAATCAGGAACAGCCATAGAGATGGGAGCAAGCAGAATCCTCGTCCTTACCTGCTACTCATTAAAAGCATTGTTTGTGTTTTTTTCCTGGGCTAGTTAGGGACTAAAATGGGACTAAAAATCCACAAACTACAACTGATCACTTGGGCCTACAGATGCCCAATAGGGAATTAGAAACTGAAAGAAGCTTGACTTTTATTTTGTGTCCATTGTTACTATACATCCTGGGACAAATCTCTTCTCTGCTCTGCATAGGGACATACTGATCATTTAGGGACATGTTGATCTAGGAGCTGGCCAGACAGGGTTGATTAACCCTGAATTTACATGATCTCATCCCCCTTCACAACTGGGGACACCAAGGCCAAAGGTTTACAGGAACTTTCAGCTACACCCAGAAGCCTTTTCAGCCATTGTCCTAGACTTGTGCCTTTGTGATTAGGCCACTCTGAACCCTGATATCAGAGTGTGCACTCTCCGGCCACCTAATTTGGAGTACTTTCCTATCTTTCCTCTAGCTTTTCAACTAAAGCTTTTTTTTTTCCCTAGAAATTTATGCTTTAGTTTTAATTTCCACTTCTCCTAAAGCAAGGACCCACACTAGCTGGTGACACAGCTACGATGCCCATCCAGTCCTACATGGTGCCCAGAACTACAGGATACAGATGACCCTGTACAGTGGAGTAGGGAGAATTTGGGGCAATGCACCTACTAGTACATTTTACCTGGAAGGAAAAATGGCCAAATGTATGATGTATACTGATTCATGGGCTGTAGCCAATCGTCTGACACTTGGAAGTAACATAGCTGGAAAATTGGTGACAAAAATATTTGCAGGAGAGGTATGTGGAGAGACCTCCCCATATAAGCAAGAGATCTAAAAATATTTGTTTCTCATGAAAATGCTCACCCAAAAATGGTCTCAGCAGAAGAGGACTTTAACAATCAAGTGGATAGGATGACCCATTCTGTAGATAGCAGTGAACCTCGTTCTTCAGTCGCACCTGTCACTGACAGATGGGAGTATGAACAGAGTGGCCCTGGTGACAGGGATGGAGATTATTCATGGGCTCTGCAACATAGACTCCCACTCGCCGAGACTGATCTGGCTACACTCACTGCTGAATGCCCAATATGCCAGCAGCAGATATCAACACTGAGTTCTTGATATGATGCCATTCCCTGGGGTGATCTGCCTATGACCTGGTGGGAGGTTGATTACATTGGACTGGTTTCATCATGGAAAGGACAATGCTTTGTTCTCACTGGCATAGATACTTATTCTTGATAAAGACTTGCCTTCCCTACACATAAGCCTTCTACCAAAACTACCATCCATGAACTTACAGAATGCTTTATCCACTGTCATGGAATTCCATACAGCATTACTTCTGACCAAGAAACACATTTTACAGCCAAAGCAGTGAGAAAGTGGTCTCATGCTTTTGGGATTCCCTGGTCTTACCATGTTCCTCACCATCCAGAAGTGACTGGATTGGAGAAAGGGGGAATGGTCTTTTGAAGATGCAGTTACAGTACCAGCTAGGTTGCAATAGCTTGCAGGGCTAGGATAAAGTTCTTCAAAAGCTGTATATGCTTTGAATCAGCACCCATCATATGGTACTGTGTCTCCCACAGCCAGGAATCACAGATCCAGGAATCAAGGGTTGCAAGTGGGACTGGTACCACTCATCCTTACCTCTAGTGATCCACTAGCAAAGTTTTTACTTTCTGTTCCTGCATTCTTATGTTCTGCTGGCCTAACAGTCTTAGTTCCAGAGTGGGGAAGGTTTTATAAGGAAGCACAACAGTGATACCACTTGATCTGGAAGCTAAAACTTCCCCTTGACCATTTTGATCTTCTCATGCCTCTGAGGAAATAAGTCAATAAAGGAATTGTGGTGTTGGCAGTGATGACTGATCCAGACTATCAAGGAAGAAACTGAACTATTGGTCCACAATAGAGAAAGGGAAGGATATACTTGGCATTCAGGAGATCCCTCAAGGTGCCTCACAGCATTATCATGCCCTGTTATTAAGGTCAATAGGAAACTACAACCCAATCCAAGCAGGATGGCAAATGGTCTGAAAGGTTTAGGAATGAAGATATGGGTCACCCCACCAGGGAAAGAACCAAGACCTGCTGAGGTGCTCACTGATGTCCAGGGAAATACAGAATGGGTAGCAGAAGAAGGTAGTTCTGTACACCAGCTATGACCCCAATCGGTTACAGACATAAGAACTATAATTGTAATAGTTCTCTCCTAATATGCTTCTTATGTAATTTGATGTTGACTCTGTTTGTATATAGGATAGTTGTGGCCTGTTACATGTAAATATGAACGTGTCTTTGCATCTGGAAACAGTATGGTTTAAGGAAATGTGTGTGGTTGTTAAATTGACAAGGGGCGAATTGTGATAGTTAACTCACTGTGTCAACATGAATAAGAAATGCCTAACTAAATTGGATCAGAATAGTTCTGAGTGTGGCTGAAGGGATTTACTGATGACAGAAGGCCCACCCTGGGTGTGAGTGACACCAGCCAATGGGCTTGCACCCTGAATAGAATAAAAAGGAAACAAAGAAGGAAGGAAGGCTGCTTCTGTTTCATCAGAGAAGCCCCAATCTTTGCCTTCACCTTGGCTTCGTGCACAGACCCTTCAGTCTTTTAGCTCAGATGCCTTGACCTCCTGATACAGAGTCAGGCAGGACCCTACAGTGAGCTCCAGGTGTTAGACTTGATCCTTTGGATTTCTGGTGTACAGGCAGCCTTTTTGCACTTTTCCACACCTGACTCTGTGGGTGGCCACTGTAAACCAATCTTGCAAGTTCTTACATATTTGTATATCTTGCACTAGACCTATTTCTCTAGTAACCACTGGCTGATATACCCAGTAAAGTCATAGTTCAAAAGTAAAAGAGATTTCAGGCACAAGGCCCTGAGTTCAATCCGCAGCACCAAAAAAATAAAAAATAAAAGAGAAAAAAATGTCTTTCCTAAACAAATCAATGCTGCTTAATAAGGCCCTACAACAGGAAGTGAACAATAGTAACAGCCATCTCCCCCACAAAAAAAATGAAACTCATGGATAAATCAGTTACACAAATGGAAAAAGAAAACAATCCATATTACTACAGAAAACCACCAAACCACAAAGATAAGTAATAAGATAAAAAGGAACAGATAATATACAAAACAATTAGAAACAATAAAATGACACTAGCAAGTTCTTTGGCAATTATGACTTTGAATGTAAACAAATTAAACTTCCTAATCAAATGATATAGAATGGCAATATCTACATAAAAAACAAGAACCAAATATGTGCTGCCTATGACAAACTCGTTTTATTAGTATAGACACACATAGACTGGAAGTGAAGGGATAGACAAAAGATATTTAAAGCAAATAGAAACCAAAAGTAAGCATGATTAGTTGTATAAAATAGACTTTAAGTGGAAAAAAATGTTTTAAAAAGTGGTAAAAGAGGTCATTATGTAGCAATAAAGGGACTAATTCAGTCAAATATTTTAAAAAATTATAAGTATATACGTACCCAATACTGGAGCATTCAAATATTACTAGATTTCTAATGGGAGAAGTAGGTGCTGATATAACAATAACTAGAGACACCAACACTCCCCTTTTAACAACAGATCATCCATACAGAAGTCAGCAAAAGAACGCTAGAGTCTAACTGTACTACAGTACCGAGGATGCAGTTAGAGAACATTTTATTCCAAGTTTACATAACGAGCATTCTTCTTAGTGTATGGAACATTCTCCAGGAAAGACCATATGTTTGGCTACAAAATGAATCTTTATAATTTTAAAAAATTGGGATGATACTACATATCTTCCTTCACTCCACCGAATAAAACTAGAACTCTACATGTAAGATCAAAGAATATACTTCTAGACAATCAATAGGTCAATGAGGAAATTAAAAGAAAATTCAAAAAGCATATAGAAATAAATGAAAATGTAAGCACAACATATCGCAATCTTTGTAATTCAGCAAAGCAGTACTAAAAGAAACTTTATAGCAATAAATTGCCACATAAAAATAGAAAAATAATCCAAATAAGCAACCTAATGACAATTATGCACTGTAAGGACTGTAAAAAGTAAGAGTCACCAAACCTACAATTATTAGAAAATATAAATATCAGAGTCGAAATAAATGAAACTGAGACTACAAAAATAATGAATGATAAACAAAAAGAAAAGATAATCAAGTCATTAAACTTATAGGTAAAATGAGAATAAAAAAGAATATTCAAGTAAGTAAACTAAAGAAAGGAGATGTTAAGTCTCATATCACAGGAATTCAAAAGATTATAAGAAACTACTATGAATAATTCTGCTCTAACTAGAAAATCTGTAATAAATGGATAAATTTCTAGGCACATGCAACCTATTAAGATTGAACCAAAAATAAACAGAAAATATAAACACTCCAATAATGAATCACAAAATTGTTAACAGTAATAAAAAGTCTCCCGTCAAAGAATAGCCTAAGAACTGAGAGTTTAAATGCTGAATTCTATAAAACACTTAAAAAATAATACCAGTTTTTCTAAAACTATTCCAAAATATTGAAATTGAAGTAACTCTGCCAAATTCAATCAACGAGAACAGTGTTATACGGATGCCCACACTAGAAAATACAGGCAAACTCAGTCCAACAGCACACTGAAAAGACTGTACACCACAATCAAGTAAAATTTATGCAATCGAGTCAAGAATTGTTTAACATACACAAGACAATACATATGATACACCAGGTCAACAGAAAGAAGGATGAAAATGATTTACTCATCTTGATATATGCAAACACTTTGATAAAATTCAACATTGTTTTGTGATAAAACCTCTAAGCACAGTAGGCAGGTATAAAAGGAACATATCTCAACACAAGAAAGGTTATAGATGACTAAACCCACAGTCAGCATTATACTGAATGGGTGAAAGTTAAAGGGGTTTCCTCTAAGATCTGCAACAATGTAAAGTTGCCAATTTTCAATGCTGATATTCGGCAGGTACTGAAAGCCTTAGCCAGTGCAGTAAGGCAAGAAAAGGAAATTAAGGGAATCCAATTTGGAAAGATAGAAGTCAGATTATCTCTATGTGTAGATGACATGATCTTATGTATAAGAGAGCCTAAAGATGCCCCCAAAGAAATTTGAATTTGGTAAAACAAATTCAGTAAAGGAGTTGGGGATTTAGCTCAGTGGCAGAGCACTTGCTTAGCAAGCTCAAGGCCCTGAGTTTGATCCCCAGCACCCACCCCCACCAAAATTAAGTAAAATCTCAAGATACAAAATGAACATACAAAAACAGTAATATTTTTATTCTAATATATCTTCTTGAAAAATACGTAAGAAAAAAAACCCCATTCATAAAGCCACCAAAAAAGCTTAGCAATAAACTGAACAAAGGAAGTGAAAGAGCTCTACAATAAAAATTCTAAACACATCGATGACAGAAATTGAAGATCAAACATGCACACACATACACACACAGAGAAAGTTATGTATGCCATGTTCATGGGCTCTAGCCCATTTTAACAGTAACTAATACTGTTAAAATGCCAGTACTATCCAAAATGATCTATAGAGTCAGTGTAATTCCCATCAAAATACCAATGACACTACTAAGAGAAAAAAAAAATCATAAAATCCACATGGAACAACAAAGGACCCTAAGTAACAAAACTGTGCTGAATGAAAGAACAAAACTACAGTCATCACAAGACTTGTTATAAAAATACACAACAAAATTATAATAATCAAACATGAAAATAGACACGGACCAGTGCAGCAGAACAGAGAGCACAAAAGACCTGCAACTAGGGCAGTATTGGAAGAAAACACAGGAGAAACCATTGAAGGCATTGAGTGGGTAAAGATTTAGGGGGGTAAGTCCTCCAAAGCACAAGCAAAAATAGTCAAATAAGATTCCATCACAGGGGAAGCTTCTGTGTGGTGGCAAAAACAGTCAACATTGTGAAGAGGCAAATTGCAGAAAGGGACAAAATATTTTCACATTCATCTGGAGGGCTAATACACAGCATATAGGAAGAATAGAAACAACTCAACAGCAAAACAAACAAACATAGAGCCACACAAACAAATAGTTTAATTTAAAAATGGGTAAATGATCTGAGTAGACATTTCTCAATAGAAGGTACACAAACGACCAACAAGTATATGAAAAAATGTTCAATGTCACTTATCATCAGAGAAATGCAAATCAAAACCAATGTCACATCACTCTGTTTAGAATGACTACTGTATTGTCAAAAAATAAAAAAATAAGAACATTTTGATAAGGAAATGGAAAAGGGGGGAGTCTCATACAATTTTGTGAGAATATAATTTAGTCCAACCATTGTAGAAGACAGTATAAAGTTTCATAAAACCTAAGCATAGAACTGCCCTACTTTCTAGCAATCCAACTACTGGGAATTTATCCAAAGTTCATTAACTGGTAACAAAGAAGAGACACCTTCCCCCACCCTTTTACTGTACCATTGTCCCAAATTGCCCACATAAAGAATATGGAATTCACCAAAGTATTCATTAGTGGGTGAATGGATTCAGAAACTCTACTGATGGATGAGTGGGCTCAGAATTGACACCACACACACACACACACACACACACACACACACACACACACACAGAGCAATATTATCCACCCAAGAATGAAATCTTGTTATTGTTAGCAACATGGATAGAACTGGAGGACATTATTTTGTGTAAAATAAGCCAGGTACAGAAAGACAAGTACCACCCAATCCCATTCATATGTGGAAGCTAAAAAGTGATCTCATAGAAGTGGAGATCAGAGTAGTGGTTACCATGGGCTGCTGGGGACAGATAGGGGAAGACTGGATAAGGCTACCAAAGAAGATAGGAGAAATTAATGTTCTATAGCATAGCAGGGTATAAGAATTTATTATGGATTTTGAAATAACTAGAAGAGTTTGAACACATAGAAATGATAAATGTTTGAGGGGATGAAAATGCTATTTACCTTGATTTGATCATTATACACTGTATACATATATTAAACTATCACAATGCACCCCATCGACTGTATGAATATCATGTGTTAGTTAATTCAAATTTTAAAAACACAGTAAAAGAATAGACCCAGAAACACAGAAGCTGTAGGGTGAATTGGGCACTCACACAGCTTCAAGTCTTGTAAAAATTCTGCTGCCAATTACAGGGAGGAGAGAGGCGATGTACTGGAGGGATCTGGGAACAGGGCAGAGCGTCCCGACCAGGGAGGACCACGCTGGCCTCAGTGTGAAGTGTTTCACTGTGAATTGTGTTTTACTGTCTTATCTAGTTTAATATAAAAGTTTTAACCAATCACAAAGACAGCAAGACTTTACAATTCACCTTATGCACATAAGTAACTTCTATAGATAATTTTTTAGAATCATTCAACTTGCATGACATTGAGAGCTACCTAAGGACCTAAATGGAACATAGAGGAGATGATCAAAATATATGGCGAATGTTTACTTTTTTTAAAAATTTATTACAGTAAAAGAAACATTGCCATTAATTTCTCTCAAAGTACCTCTCCTCACTTGGAATACATTTACCTATAATTCTTGCTGCTTTCTGAAGCAGTTCTGAAAGTGCCCGCTCATGAGAGTCTTTATGAGGTGTAATCAAAACTCAGTATATGCTGCTACCGAGTGCCATCCAACAGAAAGACAGTCTCCCGAAAACACTGAGGCGTATCCTCACCCACCTTATTCACCAGATCTGGCACCACGTGACCTCTGGCTTTTCCCCAAAGTTAAAATGACCGTGAAGAGGAAATGTTTTGATTCGATGTAGTACATGGCAGTCACAACAGTCTACTAAAGATACTCATGCAAGAGGACTTCCAGAATGGCTTCGGAAAGTGGCAAGAACAAGTGTGTTCAAAGTGAGGCAGAGTATTTTGAGGGGTTAATGGAAATGTGTCTTTTACTGCCATGGATTTGTTTGATTTAAACATTCACCTTACTCGACGGTCTCACCTTGTATACCTGTGCAGGCTCTGAACTGACTAATGCAGGGTGGTGACTGCATCCTGGGATGACTCTGGTCTGCTCTCAGCCTCACAGCCTGCTGGTGCTCAGCTTGCTCAGCCTGCCCCTTTCTGGGGTGCCTGATCCCTGGGTTCCAGCTGCGATCCCTCCCCTGGAGTCTGGTCCTGCTTCCCTGGACTGGCCAGGAGGGCCAGGGCATTCTGCACTTCCCCGTTATACATTCCGCAGTTCTTACATGGTTGTGTCTCCTTGTCTGTAGAGTTTTAAGTTCGCTGAAAGTGTGTCAATAGTGTACACAATTATTCCTAAAATGCCTGCACAGAGTAGGCATTTTGTAAGCAATTTCATAAAGAATGAACACAGATAATCATTTCCATGTATGATCAAGGGCAAGGGACATTCACTTGAGGCAAAATATGAAGTCCAGGTTTTTTATGGGGACAGGCGGATGGAGGACAAGTGGTGAGAGGTATTTGTCATGGTGGCAGAGAAGCAGCAATAAGAGCCGGGACTGTCTGGGTGTCAGGCCCACAGTCTTCAAGGACACCTGCAGTCATCGCACCACCACAGCCCAGGGAGTAAAGGAAGGACAGGCAGGTTGCAGGGGCTCAGCAGGGGTGTGGAGGGGTCCTCCCTTGGGAGCCTCGCGGGGTACAGCTCTGAGGCAGCGGACAGCCAGGGATGTGTGTGACCCCTGCCTGCTCCCTCTCGGAGCACAGCCCCGTTACCAAGACTTCTGGTTGGCTCCATCCTCGCACTCCAAGTCTTCCACGGACTCACTCATCAGCTTGTAAACTGCTGCAGGAATATCGTGCCTTGCAATTTGGAACGGCAACATTAATAGCTATCATATGTGACTTCAAATTATTTTTATCTTGGAAAGAAAAACTTTGACCAAGAAATCATTGCATATTTATTTTAACATTTCTTGAATAAAAACACATTTTCTTTGTTTGATTTTGCCTTTCAGCTAGCACTTTGGAAAAGTTGAGAGGAAAGGGATTTGGAAAATATAAGAGGGACCAGGATTGTTTTTTTGAGTTTTGAATATATTGGGAATATTTAAACTTTCAACCCTTTTGGAATTTTATCAGAAATATCATCCTGAGGGTTCAAATCTGTTATTATCAGTATGATGGATCCAAGCTTTTTCTATGATGAATTATACTTACATTCTCTAGGAATTTCTGCTTGTGCTTTCGTAAATTATGGAAGGAAGTTTTAGTTTGGACTCTTTCAGGAGAACAGCAGTGGAGGAAACAAGCTACGTTGTCTGATGCTTTCTGCCGTAATATTCTCTTCTGTCTCACTTATTTTTCATCACATACTTTTTAGACATTATTATCATCTTTAAGAAGGTGAAATCGAGGCTTAGAAAAATTGAGAAGAGTGCTCCAAGACCCTAATGCCAAATTATCCTACAGGATTCTTCTACTGTGTGGACCAGGGTGATGACTGTCCACAGCAGAGCCAACCAGGGCAAATTGGATCTGAAATTAGACTGTTAATGCAAGCAAAGAGTGATGGAGAAACCAAACGGTTACAAGTTGTGAACTACGGCATACAAACTGGAGAAGAAATTTTATAGCACACGGAGTTGTGGCACCTGTTAAAAGGAAGTCAGTTTCCATCACAGTGAATTGGAGGCTGCAGCCTTTCTTCCAGCCAGAGACACCCGTCCAGCATGCTTCATAGCATCCGGTGCTTCTCTTCCTCACAATGGAGCATGCAGTGCTTGGGGGTACATGAGCACTGTCTTCCCCATTAGTCTTTTCTCCCCTCAGCTTCATTTTCTGCTAATCTTTCTCTCTCACCTCCATGGCATCCTCACTGAGTTCTTCAATGATGCTAAATCCTGCTTCCATCTTATGACTTACACCTCTTGCCTCCATGTCCTATAACTGGAGCCTGTTTCATTTACTTGCTTCCATGTCACTTCATTAACGCTAAGCCCCTCTGCTCAGAATTCATGTGGCAAGAACATCTGTTCTTCCTGCTTGCTCTAGGAAGCATAGGGTGGGGTGTGGTTGTGGGTTAAGTGGAAGGACGGTATGCCAAGAAAATAAATGTATGCTAAATATTTTATATGGATGATGATCAAAATATAATATTTAATATGCACTTTTGTTATCAATATCATAAATGCTTATTGCAGAAAAGTGAAAATACACAGAAAATGAACTAAAAATAACTGCAATACTAGTCATGAGACAGTGGATATGCATGTGGGGCCAAGAGCAGATTTTTCTTAAATGGGGAAAATGGAGAGGTTCAGGCCTTGACTGTTGGCAAGCTCAATGTGAGTCATGGGGCAGTGGGCGACCCTAGAAGAAATGCTTTCCAAAAGGGAAGCGGCTTTGCCCTGTCCCTCATCTGACCTCCTTCTGTGGGCCATGCCCCGAGTTAGGTACAGAGAAATAGAGGCGAGAAAGCTGCTATGCTCCACTTTTTCACGAGTTGATTACTGAATTAAGTATTCAACAACTTTAAAAACTTATTGACAGCCTGAAACATGTTTTAAGAAGTCTCACCAGTGTGATGAAGAATCTTGGAGCAGCCATTGAGAGCAGATCTGAAGGAAATGGAGAGGATGACTTTGAAAAGGAACCATCAAAGCCACAATGTGGCAGGCAGCCCAGCGCGGGGAGTGTGGAAAGCAGGGGAGAGGTGTCTTCATCCCGCGCTGGTGCAGAGGGAACAACTTGTTCCAACATTTGGAAGTTTAAAAGAAAAATTTTTAACTCAGTGAAATCATCTTTAGCTCAATCACTCTAATGGATCACATATGAAATTGTGGAGCCCTGCCCTGTGTGTTCCAGCAAAACCCAAACAGCAGCTAGGGACCCGACGACCAGTGTGCCTGGTCAGTTGAACATGAGTGTTTTGCTAAGAGCCATTCAGGAACTTGGTTCTTGCTTATCTCAATTGTCTTTGAGATAGATGGGGAGTTTCAGTGTAGAAAGTTTGCATCATTTGGTAAACAGTGTAGAGGTCTAAAGATTCTTTAAACTTTTGTAAGTTATTCTTGAATGTGCAACTTTGTCTAATGCTGTATCAAGTGCTCATTGTTTCTTCATTATCCCACATGACTCGATTTTGAGGTCATTCTATCCTATCATCCTCTCCATGATTGTATAGTGGCACCACAGGCCTGCATTTAGTCGCTTGGAGCCAGGGAAGCAAGGCTATATCTGTAGATGAATCCAGACTAAATTTAAGGGGATGTCTCCTCACATACTCCTCAGATTTCATTATCTTACTAAACAATAATCGGCTCAGGATGGACCCATCAGATTTTTGTGTAGTGTCACAAGTGTCACTATTTTTCCCTCTTAAGTGAGTCATTTCCAGAATTTATTCTGGTTGTAGGACTTATATCTAGTCTAGAAAATAATTATAATGTTTACGATATACACAGTTCTTATTTGCTATACAAAATTTTCAAAACTTTAGGGTGCTGGTAAAATTCAATATCAAAAAACATATACTCTTAAAAAAAACTAGTTTTTTTTTTGATGACCCATTACAAACAAATAAAAATTCAGGGCTGGGGCTTTAGCTCAAGAGGTAGAGTGCTTGCCTACCAAGCACAAGGCCCTGAGTTTAATCCCCAGGACCCCCCGCCCCCAAAATTCCCCACAATACTTTCAAAAGCAAAATGCATATTCATCTCTTTGCATTTTCAACAATCTTTGGGGACATGGAGTGTACAGCAGTTCAAACTTCTTCTCCACTGTCATTCTTTCATAGGGAAGTAAGCCCCGGCTTGGGGGCTTTGGAAACTGAGGGAAAACGTGTATGTTTACACAGCAATTCCACCAAATATGCTGATCTGGAAAGATCTGGAACAGCAGCATTCCAGTGGAAATTCTTTGCTGCGCATCCTTTAGACACAGCATGAAAGAGTGTTTAACTGCCTTGTACTTTTCTGATTTCCAGAAAGTTCCTCTCTTTTGTTTGTTTTTATAGAATGTTGGTTTTGCCAAGGTACCATGAGGGGTGGGCAGCAGAGAGAACAGATGGAAAAGGAGAATTGAGGAGAAATTTGAAAACTTAGAACAAACCTTGGTTTTGCAGTGCTTCTTTGTCCACCCCTCAGTAATGAGAGGCAGCTGTAGTTTCCTCCCTGCGCAGTGTGAGTCCCCGTCTGCCAGTCATTTCTCTTTGACTTTGGCTGCCCAGAGTCCATGTGTAATGCCTTTATTAATCACTCACGGCACTTCACGGAAAACTGTGTCTTTGCTCTTGGTAGCTTTTCTGACACGTATTTCCATATTCTAAACACATAAGCAAGCTGTAATGAGTTTTTCTAAAACAGGTTCTCTGTTTCTACTCTTTATGATTTCAAATATGTGTGTCAACTGATCCCTGTGTCAACTGATTAAATATAACATGATGAGCAGTTACTACTGTATTCCTTGAACTGTCCACAGAACTGTGGAATGGGGTTGACAGTACTTTCTGATAAAATCATAACTTTGACATACGCTGTGATTTAAGCCTAAGTGTTACGAAATTTCACACATGATAAGTTCTAAGATGTGGTTATCCTTTTTTAGGATCTATATTTTTAAGCTTTATCATACAGCTGGCAAAGGATAGAGTGATTACAGCGATAGTGCTTCAGGTTTGCAGCATGGACCATCTTTAACAATCTTGGGGCATCATGCAAATTGAAACACACGGGGGCACCGCTGAAATGGCAGAAGACTTGCTTATGTGCCTTCAGTAAGAGCCCTGGCCCCCAGCTTGACTCTGAGAGCACTGACTTTCATGGGGATTGAGGCGCTGGGGGTGACTTATGGGTCACACATCATTGCAGGCAATGGAAATGCACATGAAGAGAAAGAAAACTAGGTATACTTCTTGTGCCGAAGGACTTAGGAATCTGAGGAAAAACATGACTGGCAGGACAGAGTCCATTTCTTCATTGTAAAGCAATGTTTTAATATATTCAAGATGTGGCCCTGAAGCGTAACACCAACCAATAATAGAGAAATGTTTAATAAATCGCATAGTCTATTGTGTACCAAGTCAGGAAGAAGAAAGGTGATTAAATAGTAAATCACTGAATGCAAAATGCATTTGCTTTTTCTGTCTACTGAGAATTAAGGTCATTTTCCCCTTAACTAGTTCTATTTTCTGTGAAAGTCATCCTATTTGAAGCCCACTCAAACTCTTTTCGAAATGAACGTAGTAGAAAAGTTAACACTGTCCTCGTCAATTGAGGTGTGGACAGTGTTTGGGAAGGGTTTGGGTATCAGTGTACTTCCTCAAACATTTCCAAGTGTCTGTGTCCTGGGCAGCCAGTGTGGCCTGACCACCTGTGGAGGGAAAGAACCAAAAGTCTAGGCCTGGCTGGATTAGTGTCACTTCTGGTCTGAGAATTTACTTGTATGATGAAACAATCAAGAACTCTTTTTTCTCCAACATCATAAATACCAGAAATCAAAGTAGTGACTACTCTGTTGACATTGTGTTTCCACTATCTCTCCACCAACCTGAAATACGTATACATCTTGAGTGAAAAACTTTCATAATTTGAATTAAGTATATTTTGGGGGAATTGTTACCACAAAATATTCTTAGCCGATGCTACAATGCAAAAATTTGTTTCTAGGCTTGGGATACTGCCTTAAAATGCAGGGTGCCAACTTGGGGTGCAAGGAGAGAACATCAAGGAGGCTGGTTTGGAAACTTGGAGCTGGTCAGCCCTGGTGCATGGAGGTCAGACACTGGTACCCACTGACTGGAGATAAAGTGAGAGGGAGCCTGTGGCTCCAGGAGAGAGGCAGGGAAGTAAGATACTATTAGCTGCTAACTGGCCCCACAGAACAAACAAAAAGGACAAAAGAGACAAGTGACCAGAGATAAAGCAGAATCTGGGAATTTGTAAAGTTGCAAGAATCAAAAAAGCAATAAAATATCATAATCCAGAGGGCCTTCAAGAGACAAAGAACAAGCAAAACAAACCCTGATGCAGAAAAAAATCCAGACCCCATCACCCTTCCATTGTGAACACGTGTAAGGAACTAATAAACCCGAGCAAAGGCAGGACCAAGGTTTCAGGTCAGAGGTTTCCTGGCAGGAAACAGCAACTTTGAAAAAGGAGGTTGTGGGTGCTGCTGCCCACCTTTCTCACCCCTGGACCTGAGCAGAGACGGGGTACTGGGGAAGGAACACACAAAAGCGTATACATCTAAGAAGTTCAGAGGAGAAGCATGGGCTTGGTTGTCAGCGCATGGATTGGTCTAGAATCAAATCAATGATAAATGTACCAAGTTTTAAAGAGAGTCAAAACACCAAAAATAAAAAAGCAGCAAATTAGACACGCGTGCCTGGATACAGGTGTCTGCCGTCTCTTGGTAAACAAGCCCTACTATCCGCAGAGTCTGCTGGGGAAGCAGAGAACTGAGACATCACTCAGTCCCTGAGGAGGCATTTCCCCAGGGTGGGCAGAGCCTCAGAAACGCATCCTGAGCAGACCGGGGCAAATGAAGTTCAGACAGAGATGGAAAGGCCCATTTGTCCTCATAATGTGATATCATCGCCTCCAAGTGGGTGTGTGGGGGAGGGGCACTGCATATGCTGGTCATGTCTTTTAATTGTCGGATAATATTTATATGTTTTATGGGGTACCATGTGGTGTTTTGATACATGTATATACAGTGTAATGTTCAAATCAGGGTGAGATTATCTACCTTCTCCAACATTTATCATTTTTTAATGGTGGAAACATTCAAAGCCCTTCCGGACTGGCTTTGTAACACGTATCAGACTGGCTTTGTAATACGTATCAGTACCTTATCTTTATCTCTGGTTGTCCCACTGTGCAATAGAACACCAGAACATAGTTTTCCTTTGTAGCACTCGTCAATCTTCCCCCGCGTCCCTCTTGCTCTTAGCCACTGTGCTACCCTTCACTTCTCTGAGATCAGCTTGTTTAGATTCCACACACGAGTGAGATATGCGGTACTTGTCTTTCTGCACCTGGCTCATTTTACTTAACATAATGACCTGTTTCCTTCTACACTGTCACAAATGACGGGATTTCATAGTTTTTATAGCTGAATAATATACTGGGGTGCATATGTATCACATTTTCATATATTTATCAGTTAGTGGGCACTGAGGTTGATTCTGTTTCTTGGCTACTCTAATTTACATTTCCACCAACAGAATACAAGGGTTCTTTTTTCTCCACAGCTTCACCAGCATTTGTTTATTGCCTGTTTGGTAATAACCATTCTTACTGGAATGAGGTGATAGTGCACTGTACTTTTGCTTACATTTTCCTGATGATTAATGGTGTTGGTGTTGAGTATTTTATTACAGGACTGTCCGTCATTTGTATGTCAACAGATTTGATTTTGCATATTCATTGATAAAGTGAGAAACTAACCATTGATTCTGTGGTTGGAAACATTTTAAAGTCAAAGATCTTTTCCTCCTGTGTTACCTAAGGTTTTGGATTGTATATCATTATAATTCTATGTAATAAATGTACAAATTTCCTGAGTGTTCATGTGGATTCAAGATGGACTATTTAGGTTAGGAGTGAAATGTTCAGATGCCTCCATCTCCCAAGTTCTCATTGAGTGACCAGCAGCCCAGGACCTTTGCATCGAGAGCAGCGTCCCCAGCCCTTTCTTTATTTTTTATTTTGAGACGGGTTAAACCCTGTCACTAAGTTACCCAGGTTTGGTTCAAACTTGCAGTTCTTCTGAAGTAGGAGACTAGAGGATGGCAATTGCTGGAGAAACTGGGCACAATCTGCCAATGGAAGGGGCTTGTTAACCATTATTGCAGAATAGCAGCACCCAAGCCTGACATGAGATGAAGCTGAGCTCTGTATTTACTACCAATTTTCTAACACAAGATCAGGTGGGACCACCTCGATCAACTACCAGTGGCGATATTAAAAAAAAAAAAAAAGGCAGCAAGTGACTTCGAGCCCCCACCCTCTTGTTCTTGCAGTGGCTAGTGGCCCATTCTGTTTGCAGGACATCTCTTCTCTTTTTTTCTCCAAAGAACCCATTTCTCCTTGAGAACTTCTTTTGTGCTTTTTTTTTCTTTCCTCTTTCTTCTTGTTTCTGCCCTAACGTAACCTGTAATCTTTTGCATTCATCAACCGTTCCATCGATTCACTGGACAGGACAATAAGAACACAGAAAACACTGCCAGTCAGCACTGCTGTGTCTGATAACACTTTGGCTCCAGCTTTTCAGAGTGCTGGGGTGACAGGAGCAACTAGAGACATTAGGATAGTCTGTGTCATGGCTCCTAGGAAGATGTGAAATACATATAACCTTAAAACAGGGAGAAAAAGGAAAGAAAGAAAAGAAAAATGAAACTCTGGTCCCAGACAGAACATTTTGTATTTTGCTCTTGGTTGGTTTAGTGAGATTTGGGAGGAAGGATTGTTTGTTTTCAGCTAAGCCAGGATTTTCAATATGTATAGGGAATATGCAAAATTAAACAAATTTCCCAGCTGAATTAACTGTATTTTTCTCCTAAGTATGAAGAGTTTGATGACATGCGTTGTCCCCAGCATCCAAGTACGTGTTTTAGTTTTTAAATTAGCTTTAAAAGGCACTGATCTCATAGACAAAGCATGAATATTAGCTAAATTATCTCCTTGTTTTTTAACCTCATCATTTCACTCATTACTAAAAAGTGAACATTTTATGATGGCCTTAAATATTCTTCAAATCTGTGATCTTCAAATGTGGCAAGATACTATTGAGTGTGTGTATATATGTCCTTTATGTGTGCATGTGTGCGCTAGAATATGAGTTTATCACTCTTTTTCTCATGATTATGTTGTTCCAGTTTGTTAGGGCTACCGTAACGTAACACAGGAACACAAACTATTTGCCTACAAACAGAAAAGTATCGTCTGGCAGTTCTGGAGCTGGACGTTAGCGATCCGGGTGCTGGCAGGGTGGATTCGTCCTGAGAACCCTGAGGGAGAAAGTGTTCCAAGCCCTCCTCTAGCTTCTGGAAGACTTAGGTGACCTCGATGTTCCTTGGCTTGTACAAGTGTAAGCCCAGCACTGCTGTCATCTTCACACAGTGTTCTTTCACGATGTCTGTGTGCTTGTGTCCAAGTTGCCCTTTGTATAAGAGCAGCAGCCAGGGTTAGGGATTTAGCTCAAGAGGTAGAGTGCTTGCCTGGCAAGTGCAAGGCCTTGAGTTCGATCCCTAGCACCAAAAAAACCCGAAAAACAAAAAACAAAAAACCCTGAAAGAGCAGCGGCCAGGTTGGGTCAGGAATCAGTCTCCTGACCTCATCTTGACTGTATTACCTCTCCAAAGACCCTAACTCCAAGTCACTTCTAAGTCCCTGGGAAGCAGCTTATGAATTTTGCAGGAACACAATTCAATCCGTGAGATAGGGTGATTACAACACTTTTAGTATCTTATGCAACATTATAATAAACATTATTTTACATGAATTTTGGGCCAATTTTTAAATTATTTCCTTATTGTAGATCTTTAAAAGTAGAACTATTAAGTCAAATCATGCAACTATGTAAAAGATCCATGCATGTATAGTCAAACAGCCCTCCAGGAAGTCTACTAATTTTCACTTCTAGCATTATTTGGTGTTATTGAATTTAAATCTATGACAATTTGATATGTATCTAATTTACTCAGCGGTGTCTTGTTATTATTTTATGCACGTTTCCTATGTTTCTTTTGTTTCTAGATAGGTGGCTAGTATATCATGTGATTTTATGGATGGTTGATGTTATATAAAATGAATTGGCTTAATAATCCACTAGATACAACCCGTGGGTGGAAAATTCCTCTTCATTAAGTGAAATGTACCATGCTAAACTTAATAATGTTATGAAGTATCACAAAGTGTGGCCCCTTGTCTCCCTCAACTTCTGAGCCCCACACTTCCTGGGGTTATCCGTCCATGAGGCACCTTGCTTAGAGAGAGCCTCTGACCCGCTGTGCTTTTTCTAAACCAAGACCTTGGTGGCCTGGTAGCGTAGACATACATGACTGAGTACCGGACAGACTCCAAATGGAACAAATGCCTCCTGAGTGTGTGTGGAGCCTGACAAAATACATCTAGGGCAAAGCCTCCTGTGAGAACAGACTGTTGAATGGTGGCATTTCTATCAACTATGTCCATACTGACTGTTGCCTCTTCATTCTGTCAAGAATTAATAGAGGAGTGTTGACCTGTGTGGCTGTAATTGTGGGTTTGTCTATTTCTCCTTTGAGTTTCATTAGTTTCTGCACACATTTTGAGGCTTTATTGTCAGGTGCTGACATATTCAGAATTGTTAGACTATTAAAAATTCTTACTTGATTATTATCAACATCCTGCTTTTTCCTACATATAAGCCTTGTTCTTCAGTTACTTTGATATTAACTTGGCTACTCTAGTTCTTGGGGTAGTGTGTGCATGGTGCATCAACCTATCTTTGTAGATTTGAAAAGATTTTCTCATAAAAAATATAGTGGGGTCTTTTACTGTTTCATCCAATCTAGAAGTCTTAGTCTTTTAGTGAATGTGATTAGAACATTCACATGTACAAGGTACAGTAAAAATATGGTGAATGCTTGTGGTGGGCTTATTATTGTGGTCAACTTGAGCAGGAACGCCCAGCTGGATTGAGTTGGTGTGGTTCTGGGCGTAGAGGATCCACCTGAGGATTGTTGCCTACACAACATAAGGGAGAATGGGAGCAGAAGATAGTGGCCGGCTGTTTCCCAGGAGAAGCTTGTTTCCTATGCCGTGACTGATTCTCCCAAAGGGGACTGTTCTCATCGAAGAAAGAGCTCGGGGCCTTACTGTCATCGAGGATGGCTGCTGTTGCTTTGGGGGAGCTCTGGTCGGCATCTCTGCTGCGAGCATCGTACCCTGGTTGCAGTAAAGATTTCTTCAGCCATCATCTGCAGACATAGACGTACACGGGACAGTGCTGTGGGCTCCCAGCCCTTGACTGGATCTTTTGGGTCTCCAGTGCAT